>JACXSJ010000807.1:0-79187 GCA_014851325.1 Pentalonia nigronervosa | reverse complement strand
GTAAGCCCGCTTCGGCTGCTTTCTGCTGTTGCTGCGGGAAGCTCAATTTGCTCGTCGGTTTTCCACCCCGGCATATATAGGTAACGGGTAGTATGGCTGCGGTGGTGGCGGCGGCGTTTGTTTTCCCCTCTCGCCCGGGTTGTTATTCTCATTAATTCAATATTGAAAACTTTAAAAGCAATTTCGCTGTATAAGGTCGGGCGCCGCCGACATTTTCACGTTTAATCTTCTTTGCGTTGCGCCTTATTACTTGCGACGAGACGACGGGCGGGTGGGCGCGGGCCCTCTCTCGTTTCCCTCATCGCGCAGTCATCGCAGTTTTGTTTTTCGAAATATATCACGCGCGCGGTTTCCAGTCTCGCCCCTCCCCCCTTCCCCCTTTTCCCATCAAAACCAAGTCCCTGCCACCCTCTGGCCCCAAAAAAAAAACCATTACGTATTCCGATCACGGTTCCCAGGTAATTTTTCCCTCCTCTAATACATATATATTTATATATATACATACACTTCTTTTGCGTCGAAAGAGTTGGAAGCTTTAGAATTGAATTACGGACCCACTGCTACACCATCGCTACAGCCACCGCCGCTGCTGGCTATATATATATATATATATACCATATACAATATAAAAGAATGAGTAAAAATTCCATCTTTTGGCCGATTTTGTATTTCGCTCGGAACTCCGTGCGGGTTTGTCGAGGGCGTGTTTTTTTCGCTTTCAGCTTCTCCGGTACTAATAATATTTATACAATTTATTTTTCGTCCTATATATAGTGGCGTCGCTCGCTCGTAACGCGTCGCGTCGCGCTGCTGTTGTTGCGTTTTTATTTTTTTTCCGACATGTTTTCCGCGGGCCGAAAACTTTTATTATTTCCGTGAATCACATAACACGCAGTGATGTTCATTACTCGAATTGGCCGTATAATTTCCGAGCACATTAGACCCGGTCCCGAGGGAAAGACACGCACTGCCAGTAGTCTGACTCCCGAGGGACCCTCGTAATGTGCGGCCGTGGCGGCAGTGGTCGTGTCACTTATTCGAACATTGCTGCAGCAGCCACTGCAGCGGCGCGCGTACAGTTATATATATTTGCCTGGATAACGACGGGCTACTAAAAACTGTTATGATATTTTTATGAGACTCCTTTTAAAACTGGCCGTTAAAACTGACGACCGGAGCCGTTCGTTGAAATTTAAGTCACGATGCAAATTCCAACGAAATAACATGCATGACATACCTACAACTATACTTATGCGTCCAAGTATTTTGGCTTAATATATATTATAAGACGCGTGTTTGACGAATATCTAACTTTTAGTTTGCGACAACGCGCGTTCTGATTTTTGATAGCATAATATAGTATAATAAATTATACAGTGATAAGTGCCCAACAATTATCGATTGATGATTAACTGTTTACACGAGTTTTACATTCTTTCCTTTTCCGATTTGTGACGCTGTGGAAATTGAAAATATGATGGTGAGAGCGACGAGGAAGATTGTTTCCAAATAGTTGAAAAACATAAATTGAGTTTCAGAAGTGTGGGACGAAAAGGTTCTTTTTGTGTTCTCTGAAAATTCCTTCTATTTCAAAAATTTTCCCAGGCTAGATATATACATAATTGGAATTCAAACAATTGCTATGAAAATCTCTGGAATCGCCAATGTAACAGGATGCAGATTCTTTTTTTTTTTATCTGTTTTTGACAATATTCTTGGAATTACATTTATTTAATATATTTTCTGTGTTCAAAATGTTATGCTGCATTCTGTAGTACATTATCTCTTCTTTAGATTTAAAACGTGGAAAAAAATACATGTATATATTAATATTGTAGAGTTATTTTTCTACGATTTTTTGCAAGAACTAAATATACACTGAGATTTATGACTCAGGCGGAAATCTTAGAAATATAATATATAACACTATCTAACATAGTTTCAATATATTTCAGCGATAGATTATCATAACAATGATGTCTCGAGCATCTGTCGATTAGTTTGTACGTAATTGGTGTCGACATGAGATATCAGCTGTTTATTATTAGGATTTTATTCATTACAAATATCTAAATCTATTTTACCTCTTATGATGCGTGATGTTATTAAACAACTACGACACGTCAACTATCAAGTATGCGACGACTTGAAAACAAAATATTATTATATAGTTTAGGGCATAACGTGTATTATATTTTTATAAATTAACGTTCTAGTAGTATTATTAATTATCGGATATTTGGAATGGATATAGTCTACTGTAATAGTATTCTGCAACAATGTAATAAATCAATCTCTTACTGTACGGCGAATAAACGTTTCTCTCACTGGGATTTGTACTCGTTGATATCAGTTGTGTCTCGTCTTTACGTCTTTTCAAAAAAAAAAAAACTAAATAAATAAATCAAATCTCAAAACGTCTGCGAGTACATTTTTTTTGGTTGTTTGCGATATTTTTGGTGATTTATATCGTTGTGGCTTAATCGTAATGCATATATTATACACGCGTGTGTATATTTGCACTGTGGTACGTGGGATGCAAGTTTTATATTGTCGTAAACCATCGTTTGTGCCTCAGCTGCGAGCCGTGACTAAACGATTTCTTTTACGTACACCTCATATTTTTTTCTGCAAACGTTCTATTTGACTTACGCGACTGAAAGTATATATATTATGTTATTATGATCCGCGTGTTTATATACATACAGTGCAAATCGTGTACGATATTTATACGAAACAATACATCTGTTATGCGGAATACCTCTCGAAAACTAAAAAAATAAACCCATTTATTATAATAACACTATTGTTGTTAATCATTAACGTTCCACGCGTATAACACTACAACACCAAGAAAAAATGAGATGATATTCTTTAAATAAGAATCTGCATAATTTTTTTGTTCTTGTTTACCCTTATTCTTAACGTCAGGAACATTATTGTCTCTATTTTACATTTTACGGTCATTGCGACTAAACTATTTACGCTGGAGTAATAAGGATTTAAAAAAATCTCATCTATACATATTAAAAATATTCTATCGCACTGTTTATTTTCGATTTATCACAATTAATTGAAATTGAAATACCTTCGTGTTTCTCTAGCGGAAAATTAATTTATTTTATCAGTTTTTGCTTGATACCAATTCAGAACTCATCATTTGACTTATAATCATTTACCTTTAGTAACAATGTAACATTTTCAATTGTTGATCGATAACGGTTTTTTAAGTCTATGGTGGCAGTGCTATGCGCGATATGACTTCAAGTTAATTATTTTTTGTTTTATGTCTTTTTACCACGTAATTAAAAAATAAACGATCTGATGCTCAAAAGCTCATTCTAAACTATTATGTTATTGGTATCTACATATATAAGGCCGGTGCCACGTAGCAACCTACTAATAATAAAAAACGGTTTTAATAACAAAATGCAATAGTTATATATATATATATATATATAATATTATAAAATAATTTATAAGACCATTAAAAAAAGCTTACTTATATTTTTTTTTACGGACGTTTAAACGTGCATGTAAATTGTCAACGATTGACCTCGTAAAATAAATGCGTGTTACGATTTACGTTTACAATCACGCGTACCTATAAAATTAACGATGAAGTCTGTGTATAGGTACAGGGTGGGCCACAGTGCAATTTCTCTGTTTTTCCGTAAGGTTTAACGAGGAAAACGGAAAAACACGGTGTCCCATTCTATATATTATATAACGTACACGGAAAAGTAGATTAAAAATCGTTTTGCGTATACGAAGAAAGAAAATTGACACACCGGGTGATCGTTATATTGATGGAAGTCCGTAGTACGTAAAGGCATTTGTTTTTCGTTATAAACTGAACCTATGGATAAAAATTGGTGCGATCTGCAGCTGCCAAGTTACAAACGAGCGCGGGGCTCGGTGGCGCCGTTGCTTTTAATGAAAAGAAGTGTTTTTCGATATAAACTCTTCGGCTTTACTGCAGCCACTATATAAGTATACACATAAGTACGGTGATATATGTTTATAAAAAACCACTCGTTTTTGTATACATCGATAATAGTTTTCCAAAACAATTCTCGTATACAGTTTATGTTTATCTCTTAATTGATTCCAACCGCGGAGAATAACAAATTTAATATATAAAGGGAATAGTGTCGCCACTCAAGTATTTAAAAATCTATAAACATAGCCAATTACTCTGTGTTTTTATGGATATATTATATTATTACAATACAAGAATTTTTAATGAGAATAATATTTCTGTTGTCTTTGTAATTATGTAGTTTTTAGGCCTCTTCGAATCCAACACCATCTTAACTATATATATATATATATATATATATATATATATAATACGGTCTGCCTTTAAAATAAATAAACACGTTTACAAAAGCCCTTTCGCAAATCTTGACTTTTCAATGATGTAATTAAAAAAAATAAAACCCGACGTTTTATTTTACAGAAGAAAACAAGCCAATTCCGTATATTACAATACATATATATATATATATATGTATATAACCATAATAATACTGGTATTTTTGTCTTATTATTTTCCCCTCTTGCAGCTTTGCTCCTATTTCCTTTGGAAGCGCATCGAGAACCCGGCACATATTTTTCGTTTGGAAAAGCCTCGGAGGAGACTATAAAGCTCAGTGGTTCGAAAACCCGATAGTAAAATAAAAAATAAAACGAATAAACGGGGAATTGAATTTTTACGGTGTGCCGAGCTGAATGAGCCTCGGTTGGGATTAGGACGATAAATAAGCCGAGCAAAACGTACTCGAAGAAATTTTACTCTGTGTATATACGAAAACTTATATTATCTAGAAATTTATATTGTATTAGGTCCCCGTTAATAATGCGATATTATAAAATATATTTTTTTACGGTTACGAAAAATATGTAAACATCATTATAATATTATTTATACCGACGTAACTGAAATACACGCGGACATTGTGAAATGCAATATTACACTGCAAACACGAAGGTATATATAATGCGTATACGCATTATACATTCACATATATGCATATATATTTATATATATTATGTAGCAACACTCACAATAATAAACAAACAAAATTGCGTATATACGAGGGTGAGTTTCAATAAACTAAAATAAATGGGAAATCGGAACGTAAACGTAAAACGTAGTATAATGGTTGAATAAATCAGTGATGTGGTAACGAATATAATATGTGTATTTATAATAATATCTTCTCGCGGAGTAATTTAAAATAATTTCCTATACCAAAAGTCAACTCGTACGAATTCTGATTTTTGAATGACAAAACGTTTTCCAACATCATCAGATTTTGAAAATCTTAAATGTATACTGCTACTCCGTTCTTGGTAACAAATACACAACAAACAAACGATGGCATTTTTCAAATAACAAAAGAAAAAAAAATAACCAGAAAAGCAGAAGATCTTTTGAAATATTGTACAACATTATTGTTTCTTCGTTTATTGATTTTTCAATAATTTCTAGAAAATGAAATATAAGTATAACAACATTATTGAGCTATGATGTCGTTAGAGTGAAACCTATTTTTGAATAAAAATGTGCTCCGAATCCATAGTATAATATTTTAATTGTTTAATAATGATGATTGAATATAATAAGATAAAAAATATGATTGAATGTTAGTTGTGGGATATTTATTAATGTGGAACCAAATGAAATTTGAAATAAATAATATTTATCTATTTGTATTAAATTATTATTTCGAAATGAATTCGTTTTAGCATATATATATGATTTTGGGCTAAATACGACTTTTTTTTCAAGGCCAATTTTCGTAAGATTTTTGTTACTGTCATTTTATTACTTATTATTTATATTAAAGTAGATGTATTATTGATATTCAATAATATAAAAACATATTTATGATTCATAGATTTTCCGAGGAAAAATATCAAGTAGCGTGCTATATTTTTTACTTCAACAATAATAACACATTCAGCACTATTTTTGTTTTGTTTTCATCACTTACGTCTACCGAATAAAAAAATTGATTTTAACCTTTTTAATTTATAAAAATCAAACCGACATTGCAACACAATCCGTACATTATTCAATTTTAAAAACCATATTATTGGAATGGTAGGTACATCAGTTATAGTGACACAGCATCTGACCTAACCTTAATTACATGTATATGATATATATACACTTTGCTAGTTTTAATCTGGCGATATATATCTGAACTCTCCGGAGTGCTTGACAAATGTTACGGGATTAGCAGCTTTGTGCTTTCTAACGCAACGGGCGTACTTCCGGGATCGACCCTCTCTCCGCAGCCTCTGCCATGCCACTAACCGTTCATCTCTTTTCGGTCCGGAAGACGTATGACCTCCAGACGGCTTGGAGCCTTTTCCGGATCGTGCGCCATAACTCACCCTGCAGCGCTCGCGTTAGTCGGCTGCTATAACGGTGGTGGTGGTGGTGGTGGTCAGAAGTATTTGCAGGGTAGGTGGTGCAAACTTTTGACCGTTGCCAATTCGTTTATACGCGCGCACAGTCGCCGTAGGGCTACAGCACACGTAATATACGTACGTATAATATATATGCTATAGTGCTATACACACGGCACCCTTTCCACCGCTTTGATTTACCGTGTATCGCGTGCCGGTAAAACTATATTATATTTATATACGCAGTTACTTAAATGCTGGACGAAATAATATCGGTTCGTCGAAAGCGATTACCCGACCACGCAGTTCGTTGCATATAATACTTTGGCATTCCGGGCCGGGGGTTATTTTATACTAAATGCATAAAACTACTAAATACATACAACCATTAAACCCGCATATAATACACCGTCATATACACACACGTTGTACACGTGTGAGTGTGTGTGCACTCGGATGTGATTGATCTCGATAACGGGCGCGTCATCGTTTCCGATACAACACACTGCTCAGTAACAGTAAATATTATCATATAATACACCATTTGTGCGTACAAGCTCTCCCCTAATGGCGTCCGGAGCTAATGACAAAAAAAAAAAAAACACCAAACGAAACGAAAAAAAAAGAAATATATACTAAGACGTTTGCCCAGCGTTATTCTCGTTCAGACGACAGCCCAGAGCTGGTTGACGGATATTCTTTCAATCCCACTAATGGATAGCCGTCGGTTGTGTACAAACACACACACACACACACACACACACACATACACATACACACATACCCCTCTTCGTCGAAGTCGCTGTCGGCGTTATGAATGACGCGTTCCTATTTTATTTTTTTTTTTTAAATAGATACCGCCGTTGATATAACCTTATCTATTTTTACGCGTTATTGTATGTATATAAATATGTATATATACTGTGTGGGGACGAAATGTTTGTTTGTCGTCGTATAACAACGCGTTCCGAGGGGTTCACCGCCGCTGCAGCATCGTCACAATAACATTTAATGTTAATTATAATGTTTTATTAGTTTTGACTATTATGACGTCGCGGCTATTCATGGGGAAAAATATCTCCTAAGTGCTAAATCAAAATTGTTTAGTAAAGATGAAAAAACGTATTTAAAAATCAAATATTAATTCTTATAGTAATGAAAAAATAAACTCGCCGAGTGTTTGAGGAGAAACAAAAATTGTATATTTATTAATGTTCTAACATAATGATCTATATTGTTCAAAAAGATACTTCACGTTTAATAAAAAAAAAAAAATATTGGCACTTTAGACAGATTTATGTTTTCAAGTTTTTCTTACGAAGCTAATAGTCACATGATAGATTTTAAAAACAGAAATTATATAATCACTAGGAAAATCTTCTATGTTCAGAATCGCAGTTCCCACACAACACTAATATTGTAGTGTACATGCTCGTTATTACTTCCGATGTAAATACCAATCATACTTGGATTCACATTGGAGGTATTTAAGAAATGTATTTTATATTTAATTGATTATAAATGATAATGATAGTGTAACAATATTATAAATATGTTACATGACACCTTTGTATATTATATATAAATTCTACATTATGTACAATCAACTGCTGATCGATATAATAATATTAATTCACACGTATATTGTAAGGCCTATCGCCAACACACACCATGTATAATATAATTAGTTCGACAGACACCACCGACAGGAGCGCACTCACCGATACCTACACATAACAGCCATCTTAAAGAACAGTAAAGTACTTTTTAATATATAATAATTATTCTAGATATAAAAACGAAACGTATTTTTTATTGATAAACACCTCATTTACAAGTGCTCTAACCCCCATCTACGGAAAACTTATCCATAAGGAATAGAAATCCTTCCTTGGATAACTAATATCGTAACAAGGTTCCCCGACCACATTGCAATAGCACATTTTTGACTAAATAGTTGTCTCATTTTATCAATATAAAAGTTATTTACTAGGTATTAGTTTACCTATAAATTATAGTTATAGTTAATCGTTTTGAAATTTGAGTTTAAAGTTATTTTTGACTAGTTAGATTTTTTTATTTCCTGACGCTTACCTAGTTATAATATATTGAAATCAAATTGCTATAGTTTATTTTAATAATTGATTTTCATTGTACTTGTTCAAAAATAAAACAAAAATGTATACAAATATAGGTAATGAAGGATTACTATTTATATTTTATATTATATATAAGTATTGCTATGGTTACGTGATATTGTAATATAATTTTCAAAATATTTCCACTATTATATAATAATATAACGTATCACGCCTAAATATATAAAAGCGCCAAAATCTTTTCCGATCGATAACCGCGCGTGATTAACGGCCTCTTAAGTAAAATTATTATGTGTTTAAATTACTGCGACCCACGCACTCAATGTTACAATGTCGGTGCAGCAAAGTTTTTGTAAACTTATTATTTATATTTCTTTATAAAATTGTATACAATGAGTTTGTTCTGTAATAATGTTATGTAGGTATTATAATATACAGTCACCACGAGTCGACGGTACATTGTTCGGTTAAAAATGTAAAACATAAAGCGCTTATTATTATGTTATTATAATATCATTTTATATGTAATAGTATAGTATTCATATTTCAGTTTAATATCATTATTATTATTTATCATGTATTTAATATCAACCAACGAAAAACGTTGCCTATTTCCAAGCATACTCATGATAGGGTCAATATTATAATAAAATATTAATCGAATAAATATGCGAGGTACTCGACGTACTACATATCATAATATATGCACAGTTCAATAATGCAATAACACAAGTTCACGTATTGGGAAAAAAAAGGTCGTTAAAATCAATTGATTATGTTGGAATAACATAATATAATCCCCGATGAATACAAGTTTGGAGTGTACAAAATATTTTAATGAATGCATACATTTATTGGAATAAAAACGTACGTATTAATGGACGTTCGCGTATTAATAATTAATGCGTAGGTAAGCGATTTTTTTTTCCGACCGTTAAACGTATAATATTATAACAAGTGTACTCACGAAACGTACACACGATCACCGCCGATAAATAATAATAATTACTCTATAATTGAATAGAGGTTAATATTCGAATCGTGTAATTACGTATTGCGCCGTTTCGTATAATATTGTACGGCCGATAAAACGACGTCGGCGGCTGAAACTCATGGCCTCCGTGACTTATCGAACTTAATCAGGGGGCAAGCTGGCGCAGTTCGAGTCTCATCGTAGGTGTATAAAATATAATATCATACGCCGTAATGATTTTCGGAGTCCAGAGAACACGACTACCGGAGTACATGCGGCAGAACGTAATATATTATATCATTAAATTATAATACTGTTATACGAACATTTTGCTGCTCGAGTTTAGCGACCCAGGTGTGCGCGCAACGGCTGCACGGGATGGAGTCTGCTGTAAGGAATCGTCTGAATGTGACTTTACTATTCTAACCGGTGTAATTATAACAATAATATTTATGTACCTACAGGGTAATTCGGCAAGCAGCTCACCCCATTTGCCCCCGAATCCTTAAATAATACATTTAATCGAATTCTGATTTTTTGAATTTTTAAGTATACCACAAGATCGTATACAATATTACATTAAAATACTTAGAATTTTTATACCATAATATATGAAGTATCCTGTAGCGGTAAAACATTTTTTTTTCAAAATACGAATCACCATTTTTTAGATACTGTAAATCGATAATCAGATGATTTTTTTTAAGGTTAGGTTTATTTAAATCCAAGCTAGTATGTTTCTGACTCATTAAGCATTATATGTACTAAGGATAATAGTTCAATGGTCTATAATGGTTTTACATAAAACATAAAATAGATGTTTAGTCTAGTACTTATTATATAATCGGACAATTTTTACAAATCATTAAATTTGAATAGATAAATCTAATACCTAATTATAATTTTCAAATCATCATGGCGTATCGTCATACGGTATAATCTAAACCTATCATGGACTATAATAACAATATTATTCTCAGTAGGTAATTAAAGTTTACTAATTCAGAAACTACTCTAAGTTTGATTATATGCTTCAATATATAAGAAAAAAATAAAATTAGTCAAAAAGATGCAGATTTTCATTAAAAAAAAAAAAAAAAGTAATATAAAAAATGTGCTGAAGTATTTGAAAGTATAATATTTTTTTATATTTGATTATTAACATTTCTAAAAAATTAAAAACAAGGGTAAGTTATGGTTGAGCATTCTTGGAAAATCACCCTGTATAAAACCCGAGCAGCGCAAGAACGTGAATGAGGATACTATGTATATAAAGGAACGCGTAATATGCACGTTATGTGTAAGGTATATATATTTATATATAGATACCGTATGCTGTGAGCCTGCGAATAATTAGTCAGCGGCGGCGGTGGCGTTAGAGAACGAGAAAGAAAGACGGAGTGAGTGAGCAGGGCTCAAACGGTGTTTGTGTAATTTTTGTCGAATATCTTCACCTTAGGATTGGCGGGCGGTAGTTGCGTTTTCCGCACAAAATAATAACGCGTACAAAAGAACCCGAAGCGGGGCGGGTCGACGGAATAATCGCCGGCGGTGAACAGGGATACATCGCAGCGCATGTGCGTGTGGGCGACGTAGTTTAATTGTTTGATCCTCTATAATATATTGCAGTGTAGGTACGTTATATATATATGTTTTGCCTTACCCGTGTGGTAAATCTATTATTATTATTATTATTGCGATCTCACAAAGCGCGCTTAATTGCGTTATACGGAAAATGGGATGTCGCGCTCATACGCCGGCGAAAAAACGAAATTAATAAAATGAACAATTTCACTCACAATATTTGCTCCGGCTGCAGACTCTTTTATTGCATGCGCGAATAATAACGATGTAAATATTTCGATATTTTTTAATAAACGTCGCGTACTGCTGCTGCACTTTCAGGATGGTGGGGCTGGCGTATATCTACTGCTGGTGGGCCCGACGACGACGGTTTTAGGGGAAGGTAAATCATGTATACAATTTATATATACTCATACTTTGTACACCAGGGTAAAGGGATACGCTCCCCAATTCGTTTTATCATAATATATTTTTATAAACCTGAGGCGTGATAAATATACTATATGCATTATATAGAGGTACTTACGATATACTCAGACAAAATTAAGTAATCTTTGGTATATATATATATATATATATATATATATATAAGACAATGTTTGTGTGTGTGTATGTGTAAGCATCCAATGCCAAGTCTATGGCACGTATGGTCCTAAAATTTGTTCGTAGGTAAATCCTTTACACGATATCGTGCACCTCAAAACCAATTTTTAAAATTTTGCATTTTGAAGTGAAGCTCACGCAGCGATATGTTGTCTCACAGAAAATAAATATATTTTCGTTTGCATCGGTTACGGGAAATAGAATAGTTATGAAAATTGAATATATTTTTAGATCTGCATTTTATATTTGGTCAAAACAACCCAACAACTATATTATAAAAATCTGTGCATTTTACATTTAATGAATTTTAAAAAGGATAAATCCGCGGACACTTAATTGGCCACGTGCAGGATCAGCTATTAGTATATGAACCGTGGGTAAATAAGTGAATTTCTAAACGTCTCCTTAAAACGTTGAAAATATATTAGAGTAAAGTTTTTGGACTACTGTAGACCAAAATAATTCTGGTGTACATCTGATGTTCTCAAACTTTTTTTTCACGTAAGTATCAGATATTATCTATATTGCAGATTAGTCACCTGCTTCCACTAACAATTAAAAGTCTAAAAACAAAACTATTCCAAATAATAAATGGTCAAATAGTATGATTATTTTTAATGTGTATGTGTATATTAATTTGTTTTCCATACCACCACACACAGTTTGAAAATCTTGGGATTTTCACAGGAAGACCAAGTCTTAAGGCAGCATCTATAAATGTATTTAGTCTTTAGCACACGGGATAGACTAGCTCATCGGGTCGCCAAAATACATTTTATAATAATACGTATGTATACCGATGCAGTCACGTGTTATATTTGTTTTGGACGTTTTTCTTTGGGGGACAATAGTTATTGCTATTGAGGCCCGGTCGCCACTGACTATATGGGCATATTATTATTATTTCATTAAACTTTTGCCTTTATCATAATACGCGATAATAGTATATTATAATATAATAGATATAATCGAAGATCAATAAATTACAACCTCTCCCCAAGGCACAATATTTACACGCGGTATTGTACACACTGAATGCAAGCGACGCGCGTATACCTACAATCGTATATAATTTATAAGTAATAATTTATTATAATTTATATTGCTTGATTGCACCTATATACCATCTATATTACGTCTGTATTTACGGCGGTGTACGTATTATTGTACATTATTATAATATTAAATGCACTGCGTTTTCGTTTGTGTCTTCGATAACGAAAACAAATAATTAATTGCGATTTTAACGTCGAGTCTTACGGCTATAATATAGTCTCTCGGCGATTAGCAGCTCCACCATCATTTGTTAGTGTCACGAATGTTCATTAGCGCGCACATAATAATAGTAAATATACGTGTATATTCAGGATAACGTGAGTTGCTATCCCGGATTCCCAAATGTGTGTTATTTTATTATCAGCAAAACTAACGGTTTACACGATGTCTAAATGCATGCATAATGTATAAGCGAATATTTTTGGTTTGGTGTTTTATTTTTTTTAAACGTTTTATATCATATTTTCATACAAATTATAAACATACCTACTGTATGTATATATAGTAGGTATATATTTAGTTGATACAGTTGTTGAATAATAGCATTACTTAAAAATACATGCACGATTTTATAGTATCCCGCGGGTGTTTAGGTTGCACGAAAAAAAAAACGACTTTAACAAACTCCATTAATAATTCAAGAACAATTGGAATAATTACGAGGGAAAAAAGACTCATTAAAATTTGAAATCCGACCCAACTTAACACGTAGAATGGAACTTTAACGACACACGTACTTATAATGAAATCAAAACTTTAGAACTTCTGCAGGTTCAAAGAATTTCTTGAAATCCAAAAACAATATAGTAGCGTATATGAGGAATATGAGCGCTAGCAGTGAACACTTGATACTCGTTTAAACGTTTTAATGGGACGTAAATATAATTTTACTTTGATTGAATACTAGAAAATATGTTTTTTTGTATAAAAAATATTGAACGAAATAATTGATATAATTTGTCTTAATTCGTGTTGTTCTACTTAGTTAAATTTTATTTTATTTTTTTGCTTTTATATAGCATGTAGGTATTCATAAGTATATTCAATTTAATGGAAATAAAAAATCAGTTATTTTAAAACCGAAACAAAGGACATATTTTGTTTTTATCGCTATAGTTTTTTTGAGACTAATTAAAAATAGCTAAAAAAATGTCATCGCGTTTTAATTAAAAATGCAATTAACCTGCTAAATTTAGTTGTTTATGACTTTTATTCTAAGCTTGCCAAAAAAAGTAGGCTTATAAATAGTTTTTTTAAAAAAAACACATATTCGTTTACACTTGTATCGTTCACTGTAATGAACACGATGACAGACATTTATATAGTAAAAAACAACTATGCTGAAATTAAACGCACTACAGATAGATGGGGAAAATTTAGTTAAATATATTAGGTTATTTATTAATAAATTAATTAATATTTACAATGTATACTATACTATGTATTAAAAAATATTCAACATGAATAAATATCTGATATCATACCTATATTTATTGACGTTAATTATTGTTTGTTTTTGTGTTTTAGGTAAGACAATGCAATTGGATTTATTAAATAGTTTCATCTAACGTAATAATGAGTGAGTTACGTACATTTTGAATAACACTAACAGCTGGTAATACATATTAGTATTATGCTACAAAATGTGTTCATGGTCAGCACTCTAATTTTATTTTGATAGGGGCGTGGTGGAATCTTTTCAAAAAGTATTTTATTGCACTTCACATCTCCAAATTTTTGTAAATAAAACTCGCTGACTATTTAACAGATAACATGTTGTGTTTCCTGCAGGAACGTATATTTTTAGTACCTTTATTGTATGCTTTAACCTTCTCTTTTTTGAATTCAATATATTATGTGTAGGTATAATGCTTGTGGACGGGCTGGTATGTATATTGAAAAAAAGATACCACGAAGTATATAATATATTGTTTCATTAGCGTGTTTTATGTATTTAAAAATCCAAAAAGTAAAACAATGGCACTTCTAACGGCCATTTATTCCAGTTCGTTTGGCAACGGGCCCGATGCCAAGCGAGGGTTTACGCAGCTCCTTCTCAGTGCCGGTGTACAACAAATGAGTACAAGAGTGGCCGACTGTATATACATATTATGGTAGTTACATGAGGAAATGGTGAAGGAAAAAGAAAGATATTTGCGCCAGATTTATACGTTGTATAATCGCCGCCGAGGTTTTTAGTGTTCTCCGGAATCACAAAGGGTCGTTTGAATAATATTATTGCGGCCCCGTTTCCTAAATGAAAATTAGATCGTTTCCGAAGGCGTCCAGTTCCCCTTTGATCACTCTCTCCTCACTCCCTATTACTCTTTTTCCCTTTCTTCCTCTAACTCCCTCTCGCACACACACACACACATACACACACACACACACTTATTGTTTAATAGTATAGAGCACGTTGCCTTTTTAAACATTATTATTGTTATTATTGTTATTATTATTATTATTATTATTGTTGTCCCCGCCGATACGCGTTTCTAATATCCATTCTAAATACTGTCTCTTTGCGTATAAATTTATAGTCGCCCGTTGTAACTCTCTGGGGAATAAACAATCGCGAGCGCCCCGCGGGACCATTACCGAACACGACGCAAAACAAACGGAAGAGAGACTTCAACTGTCGCCATGTGACATTTAAGAATATATAAAACGTCGCTCTGTAGAGCTCGTTATCAGACAGATGATATTATATATAATATATATAACTACACGTTGCTGGATTGTTTTTTTTTTAACGGCATCAAGTCTTCGTCTATTGGCTCATAAATAATAAAATATTTCAATATTTGTAGACTTTAATAAGTTATATAACGAGACAAAGTGCGAATAGTTCAGAGCAGAAAGTATAAAATAATTGATTAATTTTGCTGTATAGATTGTAATCCATATAGCCTCTGCGGCACTTAAAATTCAATTCAAATCACTTATTGTATTATTACTAATTTAGTATTTACAAACGAAAACTTTAATGCCGTGAAACAATATGACGTGCAAAACGTTCATACATACAATATTGGTTTAATGTGTAGGTATATTGGTACCTACGTGTTTACTCTTTTTATTTATTTTTTTCTATAAAACAACGGACCAATATATTATAAGCGAGCGAGGTAACATGGTATTTTAATAATTGAAATTTGATTATATTGTATGTGTAGGTATATTGTATATATGTATAATATACACCATCGCATATTACATTATTATTGTGTTTGTTTGTCAAATGGATGTAAATATTTATCGTTGTTGCCACACGCGCCGTTAATATTTTGAAATTTAATTAATTTCGCAATTACGCGCCGCGTTATGGTATAATATGATGTTATTATAATAATATGCTCACGGATAAAGCGATACGCCGTGTATGATGTATAATATGCTTTTTGCGACCGTATAGTATGGCGCGCCGAGAAACGGAGAAACGATGTTCCAATTTACATATTTAATGGTAATTCGATACAATATCATACACACTGAAACAAGCACTCGCCATATACACTTGTACACGAGTATACGCTGCATATAATATTGTTTCACGTTGGGTACCTACCCTTATCACGTCGGCTGGCGAGTGGTGGTACGAGGGGTTGCGACTCAATTTCATTAATTGACATATTGAAAGGACAATATACGCGTATTCCTTGGTGCATTCGTGCGGCGCGATCGTTTCGATCAAACATCTTTACACACTATTGGCTAACTTCTATTGCCGTTTTATTATGTATACTATATGCGTACACCTACGAAGCAATTTCTTTTTCGTTGCCACAGGACAATAATTTTTTTCAATAGATTGTCGCATTTTCTTAGATTTTTGTTGTTTTTGGTGATCTTGCTCATGGTCGTTTAAACATTCATTCGTATTAATGATTAGTTATGTGTGGAAGCGTATATCGCATTATGACCCTCAAATTATCGCTACCATATTCCGGTCGTCTACGAATTTATGTATTTATTTATAGTACAAACTATTATTTTTTTCGTTACATTTTATTCCTAAAATGCAATATATGTAACACTTTTAGTGGAAATGTCCCCTAGTTCGAAATAAGAAACCAAAATGTGTGTCATTGTCGTTTAATCGTTTAAAAATGTATAATAAATTAATCATACTGAAAAAAAAAATATCAAATAATCTGATAATTATTCTTATAAAAAAATTTTTGATAAAATCTAAATATTTTGCGCGTTAACAACAAATTGCGTTGCCGTAATGACATATTGACATACATTATAATACAGCTTTATGAACATAAAATTGTACGTATACCTACAACACATTATTATAATAGTATAATAGTTATATATATAAAATAAACGACATCGGTGGGTTAAATGTGTGCGGCCGCAGCGCGAGGACCCGAAAACAATCGGTCGACGAATTTATTTATCACACGGGATGGATATAGTGTAATATTCGTTTTAATGGTCGGGTTTTTGATTAGGACCTAAAGCGGCGGCGGCGGACTACACGCATTAATCCCGCTCGCTCTTCTCGGTGGGTGGGTTACTATGTACTAGCTCGGGTCCTATTGTTCGGAATCGTCATCCCACACGGGTTAAAGAGATATTATACATACACACACACACCATCATAATTATACACCCGGAGCGTGCGTATAGGTATATACAGTTTTTAGAACATATCCTTTTATATTATTATTATTATTATTATTATTATTATCATTATCATTATCGTTGTGCGAGTACAGATATTATATTATATATTGTTGTTGTCGTCGTCGTCGAGTCGCGTACATCACGCACGAGACTAAATCAAAAAAGGCGCCACACCTTTATTAAATAATGTATACACGTAGTTATCCATATAAACAACCCTTCGCTCTCAGGTCTGAAAAAAACTATCAAATGTTATACATACAGGGTGAAACAGAAACATCAGACAAATAATTTAATTATCCCAATATCATACCTACCTAGTCGATGCAATGCCTACTTGTATAATTGACCAATTATGTTGCAATAACATCTGTTCAAATCAATAATTAAATTTTTTTTTCTCGTATTATACCTAATTATAATAATCATGATAATTATATGAAAATTATTCATTAGAACAATAGATATTACCTATTACGGTCGGTCCGCGATTGCTCACATAATTCGTCGATTCTTTATTTCATTCTATTTACATGTGTTCGGAATAATAACAATAATATAGTGTCGAAAATCATCATCTTTGCTACAGAGCAAATAAAATACGCGATCATGTAGCTATATGTCATATTATATATCACGTATATCGGTGGGTAGGTACGATGTATATGTACGTTGTGTATGATGTATACGCGCGTAACTCGCGGTGTGTTTGATTTGTAACCGCTTTTTTTTCACTCCCCTCGTTGGTTTTTTTTTCCTATTTTTTTATTCATCGATAGCAGCAGACGTCGTTCGTATACATCAATCGGTTCTCGCTCGTAGTCGATAACAGAACACACTGTATTATGTATATGGATACAGATTTATTTACATTTGTACGATGTATGTGTGCTTACTATATAGGATCGGGGTGATCTACGAAGATTCTTTTTTCTTTTTTTCGTGTTTCATTTGTCTCCTCTGATCGCACTATCATAATACAACAACATATTATATTATTATATTATATCGCGTACGACCCGACGCATTACCACCACGTGTATATAGTACATACGACGGTACGTTATTCATAACATATAATACATATAATACGTCGGGAGGGAGAACCCTCCGGGTTAAATGTGATTTTTTCGTCCGATTGTGCGTACACATCACTGTACTCTTCAATATACGCTTATATAAACGTGACCCCGCGGTCGTGTCAAACTGCAGTCATTCTTACATATTATAATAACGTATTCCTTACCTCTGTCATTCGTTACCTATATATAATACATACCTTTAAGTGATAATAATATTAATATTTTAAAAAAGTTTTTTCTTATACATAACAATAATATTATAACGCTATAATATACCTGCTACGTTTTGCGTGAGAAGTCAAATCGAAAAACAATCACATTCGATTTTCATTCGACGTAGGTACCCATATTATAGCTATGTGTGCGTGTGAGTGTGTCTTGTCCACCGAGCGGCGGGTGCGGTGGTTGTAGTGCCCACGCGATTCTATTTGAATATTATTCCATAATCTTATTCAAATACGAATCGGTAATATAGTTATATAATTTATTATTACTATCATTATTACTGTTATTATTACATCTGCTATTTAATAATCGAATTAATTTTCTGACCTTACAGGAGAAAATCAAAAAAAAAAAAAAAATCTGAAATCATATTACTACAACTGCATGTTTGCTTATTGACGTGTTCATCTGCCCCGTATATGGGTATTTTTTTTAATTTCCTGCGTCTAGTCGTAAATATTGTTTGCAATATAAACACGATCCCGTGTCTTATTGTTAATCTATAATGAAAAAAATAATAATAATAATAATTACGATATAACATTTTTACGTCGTAAACATTTCATGCCTCGTAACAATAATTTACCATTTTTAATTTTACCTCGACCTTACTTTAAACGAAGTATAAAAATAAAGTGAAATAATATTTTACTATAACGTTATGATAAAAAGAAAAAAAGTTTTACGGTTGTTATTATGTAATTAATTTTAATAAAGAATTAAATTACCAAGCTAAATATAATTTATAATATCTTTTTTTATACGGTGAACATTTTTGTTTATAAGCTTGAAAATTTGATGACGATATAAAATATTTTTTCTTAAAAAACAATAATTATTTCATAATATTGATTTGAATACTTAATATGTCAATCGGAATCTCGTTTAAATTTCAGTCTATAGTTGCACGGTTTAATTAATAACATTTTAATAACTTTCGCTTCTGTCATCGTCACAATATAAAACTGCATATGCGTTATGCGTGTATGTCATGGCGTTATCATCATGGCTAGTCTGCGCAGTGGGTACGAGAGGCTTTTAATATTATGTGTATTATTTTTTCGTGAGGTTTTTGAGTAGGTCCCGTGGGATATTATTATTATTTTGTTATTACCCGCTGTCGCGTGTCCCCCATAATATCATCCCAGTCGCGCTGATTATGCGGCCTCCCACGTGCCTTGCCGGCCGACCGCCGCCCGTCCGTCCGTCTGTCCGTCCGTTTGTCCATACGCCGAATATACGCACGTAGAATTACCGGGTAAATTTGATTTAAATTAACTGCGGAAACAAATGAATATTTAAAACGACGTAGGTATGCAAACAAACGACGACAGCCCTGCGCCGTATATATTATTATTATTATTATTATACATAGTCGCGAGCGTTCAAAGTACACACACCATGTCATTGCGAGTATACGTAGTTGTATGATAATAATATACGTATATTATGATGTTATAATTTAACGCATATATTATGTATACTCCTTTCGTTTTAATTATTTAAATATAGTTTTCGAATTGGCTCGGGGGTTGTGGGGGTGGGAAGGCGGGAGCTCGAGAAAAAATTTGAAAAACAAACGAAAGGAAAACACGTCCACATAAATTACTTAATTAGAATTTCCGAATACATTTGTCGCGCGTTTGCGTCGGATCTCTTAATTATTACACACCGCAGACGTAGTCCTGGGCGTATACTGTTTTTTATTATAATATATTTACGTATAATATAATGTAATACGCTCGAACGAAAACCGGATGTCATATAATAAAAAAATAATATAATATATTATTATTATTATATTACACATTGCATATAATATATATGTTATAGAAGTGGCGCTTACAAAGACGAATGCGGTGTACGGCCGGCCGTATTATTATTATATTGAATCGTTTGGATAATTTCGTTCCGAATAGTGTAATATTAATAAATCCGCTTAAACGCCCTCTGGCCACTCCAGTCCGAAGTCGCGTGGGTGATTTATCACGGCAAATTTCAATGAAGCCATATATATATACGCGCGTACGTGTAGTGTTTATTTATTCGATGTATACACATTTGGACTCGCGCGCGCATATATATGTATGGAGGCACTTACTTGTATGTACTGCGGCGGCCACATAAAACACTCGGAAACTAGTTTTGGTGAAAGGTTTCCCCTGGGCACAGTAGCCGTATATAAAGTATAAGCACACACGTATATGCGTATTTATAACGCTGATGTGTATGCGTTTCGGTAAAACTGTCGGGGAAACTCGGGGGAGAAAAAGAAAACTTTTCGTCCGGCCGACGTCGTAATTGAAATGTATATATTGTGCAGTATGTATGTGTTTTCACAATTATAGGTACTGACACCAGATGCTATAAACTATATGGTGTATACACGTGCTGTTAAGAGTTGTATACAGATCTTGTATCTTGATCTCTATACTTTGTATAAATCTATTGTATTATATTATGACGGTGCATGATATTATATTTCACTTAAAATTATAATTGACGTATAACAGTTATTTATTATATTGTCTGCCTTAAATACAATTATTTTAAGTAGGTGTATAATGTAAACAATATTTAATCGTAAGCTAAATATTGACAGTTGATACGTTGATAAAAAAAAGGGCATAGGATATCTAGTTTTTATATTTTTTGCACTATAGGTACCGCTAAAAAAAGTTTAATTCAATCAACTTTTATAATTTACCTAATTATTTTTTGTATTTATGGGAACGTATCATGAAATTTTTTTCATATCGAAAAAAGCTTACATTTTTAAGAATTGGTTTTTAAATTAAGACGCTTAGATCCTTCGTTGTAGGCCTTATTCTACTTATCATCATCAATTACACATATCTCCCGTGATCAGAAATAATTACTTTTGTTTTTAATGTTATGCACGACAATACCATTATATTTTGCATATAATATCTTATTTTATATATGTTTTCATATACCTAAGCTGTAAACAATTATAATTATATTAGTTCTGTTTCATGCCTGCCTGATAGTTAATAAAATTTCAATAATGAAAAGTTTTTTTTTCTTCAAACAATCAAAGTTTTATTACTTAATTGTCCGTGCTCTGTTAGACGCTTTAAGTTTAAATTCAAATAGATCGATAAAAGTAATCGGTTTTCTTCATGCAAAATTAGTTTGAAAATAAACTGGAAATACTCAGGAGTTTCGAAAAAACAAAAAAAGTTACCCTTATTATTACTGACAAACAGAAATTAATTAATTTGGTGGAGAACAAATAGCAATAAAATGTTCTTGCTTGATCGGAAAATAATAATACTGCTGCGTATATTTCATATTACAAAAGGACGAGAACCGTTATAACATTATAAAGTCTCTGATGTAATAATGCATAATATTAATAAATGATTTAATAATAAAAACAATGAAAACAAAGAAATTCGTATGCATTGATTGGTTTGTAGTTCTTTAATTGCGCAAATTAATAAATTGTTCGCATTACGATCATATTTCAATAAACTACGATAACTATTTAATGTCATACTTTTTACATAGACGTGTTAACGTATTATATAATATATATATCATAGTTGATAGGTACGTACGATTTGTACACGCATCGATTTTCTATTCAAAATACGTTTTGTATAATAATATTTGATAGACGACTCTCCATGCGTGTGATGAAAAAAAAAAATAAAATAAAAACACCCTCGAAAAAAAATATGAAAAATCTTTGGCATCGCCGTGGTTTATGGGAAAAGTTGGCATGCATATCTAAAGACGTGTGCAAAATAAATATTCCAGATCATGCATGTGCGGTGCAGGATAGGAAGTGAAAAGTTTTATCGTCAGCCGTCGACAAAACAAATAGTTCCAGACAGTTCGGAGACATTGTTCAACGAACGGATATAAATACGCGCGTGCGTTTTATTTTATCATCGTCGTTTTTACTTTTTTACGTCAGCACTCGGCATGCAAAAATACACACACACACACACACACACACACTCATTTTTCGATTCTAAGTATATAACTATCGAAACTATATATACGCGTATGATATTCTATGTGCATTACAGTATACGTATAGGCGTTTATACCGATTTTGACGTTAACGACTCAAACACAGTGCTCTGCGGAAATTTTTTTTTTTTTTTAGTGGTAGCAGTCGTTTATTTACGTGATATCAGTCATCGCGGTCGCTCGTTAGCCGTCTTAAAAAACGTGCCCGCAGACAGACAAACATTATATTTCCTTTGTCGTCGACAAAAACATGGATTGCTATATAAAAAGGGCGTTTTTATATGAGCCATAAACCAACCCTCCCAACTCCACCCCCTCCTCCCTCCACGGACCCTTACTATGGGCGACGATGATGCCGAGGAGAAGGGAGGGGACATCGGAGGTTGTAATAACTGATGACGACGACGACGACGACTATGACGAACAAGGGGTGCTGGCGAGTGAGTATTGCCCTTTGGCCAGGCGCTTTTATCGTCCCTTCCGGTCGACTGACAGTCCGTCATTGATAATATATATATACGTATCGCGCAGTCCGGCAATATTTCAAACGATATCGGAATGATTTTTACAGCGATGCGTTTTAGCTAGGTATAATTTGTCATTCGACCAAGAGACAAACGATTTCGTGCTTGGGCATCAGTGATACCGTCGATAAATCGACGTCACGTTACCCCGGGCAAAGAGGGTACAGGTTGATGTTTTATACGCGCGATTGAAAATTATTATGCCCGCAATAACGTGTATGATGACGATTGACAACAAAGAGAGAAAATATCTAACGCTATAACACATTTTTTTTTTCATTACACACTTTTTTACATAAACGGTCTGAAAAGTGATTGTTGTGGTTTCGTTGTTTGTGGCGGATGAACGGAGGACGTAGCAGGCAGTTTTAACTTTGGGGAAACGTTTTTAATGTTGACAAACACAACTGTTGTTACAACAATGCATATACTCTCGTCATTATATTTTATAGAGTAGAAGATGAAATTTACTAAAAACGGTTATATTGTTTCTCTCGTGGTTTTATAAATCAATAATGATACGCCACTACTGCAATTCTACCGAGTTAATAACTTATAAAGTTATCGACCAATTTGGACGGAAAATATTATCGCCATATGTTATGCTTATTAATGTTTTCTCGTACAAACACAAAAACATATTATAGCCGTACTTGTGTAAATTTATAAGACGCATTATAAACAAGTACTCTTTAAAGCAAATAAAAATCAAAATCTCGCTATGTTAATACATTTAACCTGTAGGTACGCGTATATTTAGTCCGCGCATAATTTACCTATAGCTAATAGGTATGAAATTATTATAAAATAAAATATTGTATTTTCCGAGTAAATTGCCAAGATTGTAGTTATTCGTGTGAAATTGCTTTCAATAAAGAACGGATGTTAAAAATGTTCAATAATGTTATCTTAACTAAGCGTCGTTTTAAAATAAAATACAGGTGTACTAGCGCGCAATAAAAAAACTGAGATGAACATATATTTTATTTTTAAATATAGGTTCTTCCTATACCTACCCTTAGTTTGTATAACAATTTCAGATAACCGTAATATTTTGAAACTTTTTTCAAATAAATTGTGTATTTAATTATGTGCGTTAATAAAAAAAAGTTTATATTCGTTTATAAAAAAACAATTCAACAAAATGTTTTGATCGAATACTCTCGATTATAATATATTTCGCCGTTTAACAATAATTACTATACTATTGAATGAAAAATAATAATGACGTGGGTACTCGTTTATATTATAAAAAAAAAATATTTCTTTTATTCCTCTTTTTATTTTTTTATTTTATACGACGATAATAATAATAATAATAATAATAATTATTTATCCGGTATATCAATCGGAGGCGTTCCCGCGCGCAATCCTTATTTTTCGCATTGCTTACATACAACACGTCTGCACCACGTTTTTCAATTGAGCAGCCTTGTAAATAACCGTTTGACGAACGTCATTAATATATTATAATGAGCGCTGAAACAGAGTGAAACTCCGCTACCGATATTTTCGAGTGCACGGGTACTGCGCTCGAGGCCACAAAACAAACACTCCGCTCGCGCACACATGGGCTACTTGTGAGGGCAATTCAATGAATATTCAACAAACGTGTGGTGCGCCGCCCCGGTCGTCGCGTTAGAACACCTCTGGGGAATCTGGGCAACCCGTTCGTTATAATGGTGCGCAGAGAAATTATTGTAGGCTCATTTTATTTTTTCTCTCCGACGGCTGAATTGTAATAGTATATTATAATATATAGATTAGGCAAGGGGTAATGTAATAGTAATAATAATATATAGGACGTGGACTTATTAAAGTTTTCGATTTCTAGCTGTACGCCGACCGCGTGAACCGACGACACGAATTTAAAACATAAATCTTCCGGAATAAACAGCTATCTATGTAGTATTACTACATAATAGAGCCATCACAGTTTTCTATAGCTTTTACTTTTAAAAAAAAAAAATCTCGAAACGAAACGCATTATTGCCACGCTAAACCTCACGTTTAAACGTTTCTCTCTCGAGCGCTAACGTATTATATCATAGTATAGCCGATAATCAATACGACCATATGAAAAAGTTATTTAGAATTATGCTGTATTTTTTTTTTTTAATTATTCAATTTTTTTTTTTAAACCATATTTTTTCTACGTTTACTTTCTTATCTTAATATTTGAAAAAATTTACGTATAAAAACCTCTGCAGTTTGCAGGTGAGTAAACTTCTTACGTTCAACAGTAGGTAGTGAGTTTATATTTTACACTTAAAAACGATTTCATTAAAGTCTAAAAGTGGTATTATCATAAGTATAGTTATATTTTGCAAGTTTCTCTCAAAAATAATGGAAGTTTCATAATTTTATCATACTCGAAGTATTATCTACGTCGTCATTTTTAAATTTTAATCAGATTAGGTGAATGTTTTTTGACATTATAAAAAGTTTTTTTTATAAAATCTACCTTTATCAAAATATATAAACACATGAGTTTTAAAACCGTATGTACATTGTCCGTATGTATAAGAAGCATAGGAAGTTTGGAAAAACACATTCGTTGAGCATACTAGATTTCCAGGTCACGAAAAATGTATAAATATAATATAGGTACAATAGTAATTACTAATTAGCAATTATTAAATTAAATCATAGTAACAACTGTTTATATAAAATAAATATAGCAGATTAATCAATATTTGTAACCATGGAAACGAATCGTCAGCGTAAATAGAAATCTAAAGCTATGCTATATTGTGATGTAAAGTTTTTATACGTAAATACTTTGAGCATTATGTAATGATAGTTGAACAATAACAGATCGATTATTTATTTCTTTTTATTTATCACGAAACACTGAAATCATCATAAACTCGTTTCTATATTGTTTAATGTTTTACATTAAATATTAAAAACGAATTTTTTATACTTAATATAATAATATGTAATATCATTTTTTATAAATTTATACACACCTAGTCAATATATAGATATAAAATCTATCATTCATATATCTGTCTGACGACTAATTTAATATAGATGTCAATTTTTTTTATTATATGACATAATTTGCCTATGTATTTTTTATAAACTTTGCTATAGAATAATCAAAGCGTCACCACAACAGGCTAGTAAATTATTAATTTAATGTTTTTATATTCTAATTTATTAGAATATATGAAAATATATAATATGAGCTTCGATAATATATTAAAATAAAATTACATTCAATATGCATTAAAAAATATTTTAAATATTTATTTAGAAATTTTTGAGAATAAGAAAAACTATTAGTAAATGTAGATTTCTGTTTCCAAAATAGCTTTAAATGTATACATTAATAAATAATAAATATGTATTTATTCAAAACATATTTCGAGTTAAATGTAAATTCTGAAACATACTGATTATGTAATAAATAAATTGTATTTTTAAAAGAATACCCTAGGTCCTTAAAATGTAATTATTATTATTTTTTTTTTTTTTTTTAATACGCATAAATAAAATAATATTAGTATTTTCAAAACTAAATAAAAAATAGGTATTCTTACTTGTAGTATATACAGGGCTTTTATAATAATAAGTAGGTAATAATATTATAGGTAATAGCCGCTTAAAACCGTCTAGTCTAATTTATGGATCTGACTAAACCAATTATTCGTGTAAATGTTTTGATCCGGCTTTTGAGCTATTAGTCATATCCCGGAAGTCGGATTATATTTCTTGTTCATCTTATATAATATATATTCGACTAATACACACACATATATATATATATATATATAACACCAGCGTTTATCATAATTATTAAAATACAATTGTATATAGATCATTTAATGTATAGTGTGAGTGATCTATATATTCAGTACAATATATTAATATAAAAAAATAATATAATACGGACCTTTTATTTCTCCGATGTACATTTTTTTCCACTGCTATATGCACCCGTGTTCGAAGACAGAAAGGGTGAAAACAATGGATATTTCCTTTTGCGCGAACACATACATCAGTCGCCATCGTCATTTAGCGACAACGGGAGCGATTTGTTAAGGCTCTACGCTGTACGCGCAATGAATGATGAAGCTTGGCGGGGGAGAGGGTTACAATGAGCCGTGTTCGTTCATTATATTCACCAGCTGACTGAGAGAGAGAGAGAGAGAGAGAGAGAGAGAGAGAGAGAGAGAAGCAAAAGAGGACACCGTGTAATTAATTCCAGCTAACAATGGATTATAAATCTGCAGCAGAGAAATATCCTGTAAAAATGCCACATCGATCTGTGTCATGTAGAATTTATTTTTCTTCACAGATTTACTCCCTGTTGTTGTGAACAATACTTTTCTATTATTATTTTTTCAGCATTTTTTTTTGGAATTCGTCATAGTAGGTACCTACATATACTTCACATCTAATTGTTCGTTTGAAGTATCACATCACATTATTAAGAGATCATCTAAATAAACTAGAACAAAAGTTACAATACAAGTGTGATTTATTATATTGAACGTTAGATATGGGTTTACTCAATTTAGTCTATGGTACCTACCTGCTTATATTTAACATATAAAATCAATGAGTTTTTTTAAAAAAATATATGTTGAAATATGAAATGTTTTAAAGTGAATATGAATAATTCACAAATTGGTAAAAGTAAAATAAACCTAAATGAAATAAAAATTTATATTTAAATAAAAGATGGGATGTTAAGCTTATTATGTTACTATTATGTTTTATTTTACTATTATGTTTTTTTTTTTTTTGCTGTAGGGATTAAACTTTAATAGTTTATATTGATATTTGTGTCCTATCAATTATTTTTTCCAACATTTTTTATTTTTAAGTGTAAATAGATAAATAATTATCATTAATTATTTTGCTTAAAGTTGTTATGATTTAAAGCTTTATTAGTATATATCGCTACAAAGTTTAAATTAAGCTGGGAGATAGAAAATAATTGTTAATTTGTAGTTTAAAGTAATACCTACACTAAATGTGATAAAATAATAACAAAACTTAACAAACGATGTATTCATTTTATACGTTTTATGATTTAACGGTCTGCTGATTTTTTTCATTTTCCTACAAACATCAACTGTTGAAAACTCGCGCATATTTGCACGGACATAACTCGTGAGTTCAAATACTCCGTTTAAATATATTAACATTTATCATACCTATTAAATGTAAATAGGATTTATCACCAGAGTGTCGGAAAAGTTTTAATTGCGATCATTTTTTTACGCCGTAGCGAACTGCGGCTGGTAACATTTTTAAAGTCTTGAAAAATTACAGTGCGTATAATTACCGATCCCCAAACAGATATTCTAGAAACTTTAAACTAACGTAAAAGCTTCTAGAAAAAGTTTTCGAAAACCTACACGCCGTAAAACGTAAATTCAGGATGGTTTATTGTGCATTGAAAATAAATGTTTCAAACAAACGTATATGAATAACATGTAATTGCGTTCTTAAAGCAAACTGCGTATGTAGTATATTATTTTTTAATTTTATAACGTATTATTATTCTATATAATTTCAAGTATTTTAAGCAATGAACCGTTTTATGTTTTATTAAAGATAATTTTTTTAAATATATATGATAACATTTTTATGGCTCAAATTTCAATGTAATCCAGATAGTTTTATTACATGTGGTATGAACGATAGATCTGCTGTCAAATATTGATAAGTGTAAGGTAATATCTTAATTTAGGATACGTTCACTCACATTTTATATAAATATAAAATGTCAGATTCTAATATTCTATGTTGCGGCTAATGTATAATAAACCTTAGTTCTAAACTTAATCGCATACTTTTGATCTTGGAAATTATATTTAAATTATAAGCTGTAAAGCTTTAAAAGTTCTTGGTTTAGTAATGCGATTGGTTAGGAATCAGCAATCAGCAATACGGCGCTATATGTTGAACATTAATTCGTCATATCCTCGATTATGGCTCCATAGTAAATCCCTATACTTTTGTATTTTCTGTCACAGTCATAATTTATAACACTAATTTTTTCAAATGATTATAATTATTATAAATCTTAATCGAACAACTTCAAATCACATCGAAATGTACATAATATATATATAATATATTATATATACTGAAAAAACACAAACAACATTGCCTAATTATGAAAATTGCTGGATCTGTACTTAAGATAATACGCGCGTTTTGCTCTTCGCTCTGCGTGCATCCAATTATCACATGACATGCGTTCTCAATAATAATAATGATCATAATACTTATAAACCGTACTGGGATAAAATCGTGATACAATTTTCGTCCGTTTACAACGTGTGGTAATGTAATTACGTCGGCCGTAGCATTGTCTCGTATGTCCACGTGTTGTCACTGTTTCAACGCGTTTTTATAGCTCGAGTTTTTATACACTCTTATGCGACTGTGTATATATATATATATATATATATATATATATATATATAATATCATATTTTTATGTACATTATGTGTTTCCAGTGTGAAATAAATATTTCTTCGCTTTGAAAACTGCTAGGAGGTATATGGTTAATGTTTATAGAACTAATCCCGTTATTAAATTATTTTGCGGAAAAGGTAGAAAGACTGGAAAATCGCATGGGCCACCGCGCAACTTTAAAAGCTTTTTAGGTATTTCTGCAGAAATAGTCGTTTACGCTCAACTTCTATAATGGACACGATTCATCGTTTTTAGTACAAAAATAAGGTTTACGATAGCTTTATTACCCACTATAGGATTCTCATAACTTTTGAATTATTTTTATGTATTATTTTCTTTTTAAAACATAATATTTGATAAGTAGGAGAGAAACAACGTTATTCAATTATACACTCTGCTTAATTTACTCTGTATTGCGCTTAATAATGTATATGTAAAAAAAAAAGTTTTAATTACGATTTTAACTGTTTTTTTTTTTTTTTTTTGTAAAATTGTTTTAGGCTTGAAGAAATCTTTAATTTTAGTCTAAAATGTTCCATTTAACAGAATAAATTATGAACATTTTTTAAACGCCGCACCGTGTCGTGTTTTATCATACTATGCATATTTAAAACGTAGCACCTACTTGTTTCAGTCTAAACTAAAATCTAATTATAATCTGTTACATACTTACATTATAATAATTCGCGGTATTTCAGTCAAATATGCGTATAATACAATAATTAGTAGGTAGCAATTTGTGCATGTGACACGGCGTCTAACGTATGCAATTTAGGTACATGCAGTATTATCGTTTCCACGATGAGCTACCATGTTTTATTATACCTAGACACAATATTGTTACGCGCCACTCGTTCGTTGTTAAATTCTATTTTATTATAGTTTGCGTGACTAAATGTATAAGTCCGTTAAGTATTATATAGTCTACTGGGGGTGCAGGATATTTTAACTACTCTAGTTTAGACAATACCACCCTCTATAGCCTATTAGCGTGTTTGTCCAGAAATATATCCTTTAAAATTTATTTTGACCCGAAGTTTTAGTATAGCGTTACAAAGGAAACCCGACGGCAATATCATGTATTATATTATATTATCGTCTACGTCGTATGACGGATCAGATTTCTCTGTAAAATGACAGCCGACCGCGACGGGACCCCGCGAGATCATAACGATATTGTTCTATTTTAAGGAACTTTTGGAAACTGAAAAACTCGTAAACCGGCACATAATATATTATACGGCGATTCCATCGGTACAATATGATTTAAACTCTGCGGCTTTCCGAGTCACTGCGTGGACGGCGGCGATGATGACCGAGACGGGACGAGATCATAAAAATAGCTTATAAGCTACAGTTTATTATCATCGGGCATATAGAATTCAGGCGTCATCCATTAACGTCTGGCACCGGTTCAAACGACCATTGACGGGCTTTAAAGGTGTCCGATCCCCACGCCGCCGATATGATAAATTTGATGACACGTTATACGACGACATTACGTTTTTAAAACAATTAAAACGTGTTAATCGGTCTTCCGAATCACGTTGTTTTAAGCATAACATATGAACGAGAAAATAAATCCACAAGATGCGTACACAACGCGATACACTGTGTGTATATTGTTGTTGAAGAAATCTCACAGATGCTCATATCATATACAACACTGCAGGAAAACACGTTTTATATAATACTTATAATGTAGATAGGTAGAAAGGTAATTCGAACAATGCGCGTGCACACGTTTTCTATATACTTGTATAGGTATATACATATATATTATTATTTATTATCATTTTTTTTTGCTTCTATTTTTACCCGGATCGTCTTCAAGCACGAACTCGTATACTTACATATTATAACATGGGCGCAATGCGCTGTGCAGCTCGTGACTGGAAACAAATTCGTGATAAGGGTTAAAAAAAAAATATTTGTATAAAAAAAAATAGCTTATATACGGACGACAGCGGCAACGTTGCGTGATTATCATTATACACTGCGTCGCAGTCGGGTTGTGTGAACAAAATAGGTTCGTGATGAGTGAACGGGGTGGCGTACAATATATTTTTTTTTTTCTGCACTTTAGTATAAAACTCATCAAACACACGATTTCTAAAGGGAGAAATAGAAATGACGCGTGCTAGCACACAACACACTCACACGTATTATATTGTGCGTGCTGGAAAAGACGTGATCTCGGGAGGAATAAAATATTTGATGGAAGACCGGGTCATCCGTCAATCGGTAATCTCTATTAATCGGCTGTATACGGGCTTTCATATAATATGTCGAACGTATATAATATGTGGCGAGGCGGTGGTTTTAGTGCGATAGGATATATTTTTAACATCTGCCTCGTCGTTTAATCCAATCCGACTGCCACGGGTCTGTTTTGACAAAAGTTCGCGAGCAGACGTCACATTTTTTTTCCAAACCTGAAATACCGTATAATATTATAGTCGAATACACGCATGAACGCAATCGATATAACACATTTAACGCCATATTTCATAGGTTTCTTCTTAGTTTTGTCACATGCCTGCACCATTTGCCAAGCAGTAGTGGTCCCATAGATAAACACTGAGTGTAGTTATACTTAACTATACTTACTTATGGTTTATATGTGATTATCACATCAAATCCGTATATATATATGAATATGGCCATATGGGGTTGCTATGTGCTTGTATGCAGCCAAGTCTGAATTTATGTGTGTTTGAACAGCACTCGTATCGCCGCCGTCGCTGTATCATTATATATTATAATAATAAGATATGAGTGCATTAACATTGTTTCACCATTACCACGTGACCAATTCATTAACTAACCCGTCTATTTACACGGGGATTATATTTGTACGTTAATACATCTAAATAGTTCTAAAATCTAAAAACTTATACCATATATTATTTCGAAAATATGGTTGTACGAAATCATGTAAGAATAATACTATAACTTATGAGTCATTAAAATTTAAAAATCAGAAAATATAAAAGGTGTAATGTGTAAATTATTTTAAACTCTTAGAAAAAAATGTTTTTTTTTTTGTACAAATTACCTTACAGTGTTTATCTTTATACATATCCGCTTTATTACTTTAATATAATAAACTCATATCTTGCCTAAACTTTAAAGTTTAAACTAACCATTTTAATACTTAGTGGAAATTAGTAATTAAACTTTTAAAGTATTAACATTAATTATTGCTTGATAAATTAGCTACCTCGGATTTTTAAAGAAACACAATAATAAATATTTTATTTTTTTAATTTTGAATTAAATAGTTAAACAGAAACTAGTACTATAAATAATAATAATAATAAATAATAATTATAATTCTTTAATTCTGAATACAGTAATAATATAATCAAATTCATGTTTCAAGAATATCGATTAACATAACAATATTAAATAAGCTAATGCATACTGATGCATATTATGATATAAAATAATCCAAAAATTAAAGTATTTCAGTTTGTTTAAATCTTGTTTAAAGGATCACCTTGTATAATAATATATGATCTGTCCTAAAAAGTGATAATATGCCGAGAACTCATTATATAAATGCCTATATAGCGTCTGTATTATATTATATAATATAGATTCGTATTTCTTATTTTTCTCATTATTATTGAATATTATTATCTAAGGATATTCCATAAATATATAGAATAATAAAATATAACTTTGAGTCGTTTGGTGAAACTATTGAAGAAAGTACCAAAGTTTTTTCTCCCTTTACGCCCTTCCCTTATACTCCGTATAATTACGAGATATTTTTCATAACACAGTGGCCAAGTTTCAGATATTATATAGTATAGTTATTGGCCCGAGACCAACGGACGGCGATCGTAAAAGAGAATGAACTCCCTCCGGCAAATGATAATGTTAAAAACAAAATGGACCGGAAAATTAGAGTTTCAAATACGGTTCCAAGTGCACATTTTTACGCGTGCCCAAAGGCGAAAGACCTTTGGAATGTAATGTTGTAAGCTTTCTCGTCTTATTATACACCGTACTGCAGTTATTGGAACATGTAGAACTCTTTTTCTGTAGTCATTTAACGTTGGGAATGAATATTCAAAAATAAATTGCTAATAATTTATTCAAAAACAACTTTTAATAATATGATAAATAATTAGAAAAGCAGGTGTGTATAGGCACTTTAATGTTAAAGTTTAATTTTAGTTTAGCAAATGCCGTATGTTGTTATAATCTTAATGAAATTACTTTACATAAGTTCTTAAATAAAGTGTTTAATATTAACTAAAATATTATTATTCACTAGCAGAATTATAATTCTTTTTAAAAATATTATATTTAGAATATTGTAGCAAATTAGTGGTATTAATTTAGTCAACGTAATTATAATGAGCAATACAATAATTTTAAAATTTTTTTAATTTTTATGATAATATTAAAAAATTTCAACATTAATTAGAAGACATTTTCCCCAATAATGTTTAATTAAAAAAAAAAGATACTAACTCACTAATTTTGTTGAGTTTTGTTTTTAATATGACTGCAACTTATATAATTTTGAAAATAGTTGATAAATTGTACGCATGGTCTAACTCTTCAAGAAAAAAATCTGTATTTATTCACAAATATTTTATACAAATTGCATATACCTATGTATAGTATTTTTATTACATACAATTTCGAATATTCTTTTTAGTTTTTGCAAACGTTAAATTGTATAAGATAAACAGAAATTATTTTGTAGTTATATACCACATATCAATATATTTATGCGTAGAATATTAAAATGAGAATTATAAAAACATCATTTATCATGATAGTTATATACCTATAGATAACATATAATGTGACTGGATTTCAACTTGATGCGTTTGTTTTTTATTTCTAGATAATCTTTCTTCACAATCATCTATGAATTTACTCGAGGCTCTGTTTGAATATATTTTTTTAACTGTGTTCACTTTAAATACGCGTATTTCTACTATTTTTATTAAATATTTAATCTATTGTGTATATAAAGTTCACTCGTAATATTTTAGATACGATAAAAGATATGCAAAAACTTGAAATGTACCTATTTAAATTATATTATAACATTTATAATCTATATTCCCATTATGTATATATTATACAATATCAAATTCAATAATACCTATTCTTAATGTTTAGCAAATGGCATTATTAATATTTAAAATATAATTTCACGTTGTATGTTGCAAGTGCAACTATTCTATATAATATAAGCATTTCATTAGATACAATAATATCGTATTCAAGACCACGCCACGACCGTACGTTGATTGTATTATTTTTAACTCATGAACAGCACCAAACTGTTTATTTTATTTCTAATTTCTGTTGCTGGAACCGCTGCAGGTAATCCGTTATATATATATTTTATATAGCTCATAATATACGTTTACCGTCGGCTATAACGTGAAACGCAACACAGGTACGTACAGGTATAACATACGATTTAGTGTGTATATAATATTATAATACATGTAAAAGAATTGTGGTCTTCGCGGTAAGCCTAATAAAATGCATAAAGGATTTATTATTTTTCGAGGACGACCACAAGTGTACAATAATAATATATAAACCGAGCATTTATATTATAATATCCCTCGATAGTTTTTTTATTACATTTGTTTTTTTTTTTTTATGTCCCCGTAGCATTTACCGAGACATAATTTTTTTTTCTATAGGCTGCACTCACACTATACTCTAAACAGTTTATTCAAATCGTCACGGGAACCGGTTGGGAGTGCGTTGACTACACTCACGGCGTTGGATTGTTGATTTTTTTATTTAAAATTTTATGTTTCGTTGTTTACTGTTATCAAAAAAAAAAAAAAAAAAAACTGTACACACGAAATAAAATATATAAAAAACATAGACGTCCCGGCACACTACTCACACGTGCGCAGACGACCCTTGTGTGTGTGCGTGGAGTAGGTACGTGCGACGGTTTTAATACGTTTTATATCGTTTCACACGATCACGCAGCGACGTCGTCTTCGTCCCCGCCATATATATATTTTAATATAATAATAATTAAAAGTCGATTTACCGCGACGGCCGAGTGTTCATTACGAATTCCCTACTAATATACATATGCATATTATACTCGTATATACACGAAACTCGCCTGTAGCGTCCGGGCCCGGTTATCTCTGTCCGGTCGCCGCTGATGTGTAAGTACGAAACGTGATATCGCTGTAGTTTCGAATATATATAATAATGTAAAAAACAATTGCCATAATCCGCGAACCGTAATATACACCTATATATATAACGGTACACCTGCTGTTCAATGATAATATATATATATATATATATATTAGTTTATTTAATTATATTGAACAGGGACACGCGGTCGGAGTAAGTTCTGCGTAGGGCTAACAAAGATCTGAGATTTATATATTATTATATCTGCATCGGAATCTGAGATAAAAAGGCCCCAAACACGAAACTCGCCCTGCAGCTCTTGCAGGTGTTGTTATAGCAAGACACTGTTACTGTCATACGAAACAATTTATAAATTGTGTTGCGTATATAATAATTGTTCCTGCATTTTTACAAAACATTAAAAAATGTTATATTTAATACTGATCTATATCCCGATTTAAACTTAAAATGCTAGTATATAGGCACATTAAATATTTATAGAAAAAGTTCTGCTGATAAATATCAAATTTAAATATTATAGAGTTAAAAAAATAAAACCACTACGTATGATAAATAAATAAAATATAATACGTAAAAGACGTGTAGTAATGCATATAATAACCACGCGTACTCAAATATTTACTAATTAGCTCACATGCCTATTATATGAAAAAAACAAAAGAGTTTGCTAATAAAAATCAGTGGCTCAGTGCGTTCAGTCCTTCCTTGGTAACCTTATCCATAATTGAGGTGTATTTTTAAAAAAAACAGCAGTATTATAAGATTAGGTACATAGTAGTTTTTGTTTTATAATATTTAGGTGATTTACACACGGGTGAGTATAATATAATGTACTGCAGTACTACACCACACCTCGTTATTATAAATATTATTCGTTTTCGGGGGCGAGAAAAAAAAATATCGTATCGCGTGCCATTTGATGTATAATATATATATGGCGGCCAGCACCCCTTTCGCGCGCGTGCATTATAGGTACGGTGTATACACATTATTTTTTTTTTTTTGTACTTTTTGTCCACTGCCCTCGTTCCGAATTCATAATTTCCGACAGCTCTCACTTTTGAACCAGCTGGCGGTGGTTCTCCTTTTGTGCGGCACGTCGGTCAAAACGAGAGTATATATATGTATATATATATAGTGGTGGTGAATATATATCGCGTAATGATGGAATAAAATAATAATAATAATAAAGGGTCGAATAATAATGATAATAACAAACGAACACGGAGAAGGCGGATATCCGACGCACATTTCTTTTTTAAAAAGCACTGTTGTGCGCAAACGCCGCCAAACCGGGTAAATGGCGCGCGCCATATCTCCGGCTCGGTCCCATCATCATCATAATCATCATCTTCATCGTGGTCGTCGTCATTACGCGTAATATTTTTCTTCAAAACAATGGACTTGAGCGTCACAGGAGGTTGAACGCGTGTTGTTCGCCGTATATTATATGTGATCATATCGAATTACGAACGATTTTTCCTTCGTAATAACTATAAACGTTCAAATCGCTTCTTCCGCTTGCACAGAAATGTATAATAATATAATCGCTCACAAACATCACCCCACTCGTTCGTCTACATTATAAAATATAATATATTTATATGTTATGTACGTAAATATACACTACCGCGACGTATAATAACGCAAACGGCACTCCAGAGCGTCGTTACACCTTTTTATTAGTGAGATATGTGCGGTGGGTACTTTTCGGGTGTAGGTAACAAACCTATATCATATTATAAATTTTACTGTTTATACGATAAATTATATTTACTTAAATCCTTATAAAAAGAACATAATACCAAGGAAAACCAAATTATTATTTTATCAAAAAAATGATATTATGATGCTGAATAAAAAATATGGTGTTAATATGCGTATATTATTTTTATTGCTGTTTGCTGTTGTCACATCTTCTGTAGGTTTAAACTTTCATAAAAACTTACAATTGGTCGTAACAATTTCATATCCGTACGATATAATTTCATATCCATTACTGTGATATTAATATCTTTGTCAGTGACTTGGTGTAGGTAAATACGACTTGTACAGTGTATATTTAAAATAATAATACAAACATTAAAAATAGCTCATATTTATCTATTTTAATCAACCTCAATAAAATAACAAATAATAAATATAATATAAATTAATTTCATAAATTTATAATAATCATCGTTTTACTAGTTAAAAAAATGTTCCCGTTTTTTTACGCCAAGTACCTACCGATAATAATATAATATAATAAAAATATAAAATAAACGATAATAAAAGAACATAATTGAAATATTGATTAATTTGATATTTTTAAAGTCCTCGTTGTTTTGTCGTGAATATAAAGTAAATATTATAATAACCATGAAAGTAATTTATTATTAAGGGTTCATATTTTTTAATCAGGATTATATTTCACTTTGAGCAAGAGATGGATGAATTAATTAATTTGCCGACTGCAGTATAATAACGATGGAATATAATAAAAAGTTCGATTCTAACGAAAGGATATTTCGATTGTCAGGTAAATAATAATGCAACGTTGTCGGAAAAAATACCACTACCATTGTAATGTATTATTATGAAAGGAAAACTTTGAAGATATAATACGAACTATTGACCCACGTCAAATTTGAAGGTCTAAAAAAAAGTTGCATAGGCTTCTTCATACCCATATAAATACATGCCATATGTGCATGTGTTGAGTTATGTAAAATAAAATACGACGGTCTTTTTTAAAAAAAGTTTATTCAAATTTAAAAAAAATGGTTTTTTATTTTTCTTTTTTTTATTACTCGCCTCCACTTTTCTTTAGGCGATCATATTTTTATATTCGATAGGACAAATGCCGAAGAACAATAAGCGTGAAAGCCCCAGGACAATCGTAAAATGAAATAAATAACCTTACAAATAACATTGAAAAATACATTTTTATATCCGAGAGAAACTTTTAATGGTGCGCATAAACGAGATTACGTAAAACTTGTGAAAACTGCGAATGAATAATAAAGTTACCCGAAATATTTTCCCAACGTCGGAATCGTATTTAAAGTCCACACGAGTGCCATATTCGATTGTAAAGTTTTTTGAAGACATAAAAAAAAAAAATTGAAAACGATTGTCAAATTGTGACGATAACATATAACAATATTCTACAATAAAGATTAAAATCTACTGCAGCCTCGTACATCCGTAAAATAATAATTGAGCAATAGTGTCACTCATCGGTATACGGGACGATAACTGATCTAATTAATATTCATTCGTAAAAAAGATACTACCGGAAAACCCGCAGCAAAACTATGTATGCGCATTATGTACACAATTCGCCCTGTTTAGCTGCCAATTAAGACCGTTAAAGTATAATTAAACGGTGGTAGCCATCTCTTTCTCTCTCTCTCTCTCTCTCTCTCTCTCTCTCTCTCTCTCTCTCTCTATCTATTTATCTATCTATCTCCATCTCCCACACGTTCAGTCTTTGTTTTATTGTGAATTGTATTTATGCGCAGTATTTAGTTTTCGTCTTATATTAAGGTGCTTAAGTTTCTTCTCCCCTCCCCACACAACCAATATATAAAAAGTAAAAAAATAATTTATTTAGCATGCTATCTCTTATTCAAGTGAAATTTTAAATGTAAACTATAGAGTATAAATGTAGATATAGATATTAAATATTATAAATTATTTACATATAATACATTGAGCTGTATTTACAATTATCAATCCAAATTAAAAACTTGAATTACACTATTTCCCTTTTACACAACACTTGTTGAATTGATCAGATTGTTTTATATATAAATACATATACTAATAATAAAATTATTATCATTATTTTCGTTTTAAAAAATATACAATATAGGCATACGGCACATATATATTGCGTGCAATGTGTACTTCCGCTAATCCATTATTCAAACGTACGTTTATTCATGTGTAGGTACTACGAATATTCGCAGATGTCGATTTCGAATACACCGAAATCTGAATAAAATAAATTTTCAAAAACAACAATTTGCAACTGATTAGAGGTACTCGATTTAAAGATGAAAAAAAAAATAGATGCGTACAATAATATTCTACCAAAAACTCCGCACAACGTCTTTATCAACGAATAACGGATTTGAAGAAAAAATACCTTCTAGCCATACCACGGATTACCACTGTTACGCGATATAATGTATTATCATAATATGATATTAGGTATTTATATTTATTTTGTTTTGCACACCCTTAACCGCTCACTGCCGGGGACAATAACTCGTGATTATGACGCAAACAGCGGACTCCGTTTTCACCTCTCCCTCGCTGTCGCTAAATATATAATTCGTCGTTGCCGTCGCGCCACCCCAGAAAAATAAATGAATTTCAGCGACCCGAAAACCACGCTCGACGTGTGGTACCATACGTCGACGGTAGTCGTTGTTCGCACCGTGTCGGCCACTGAGAAAGCGAGAAATAATAACAATAATAATAATGGCCCTTGTTACACACATGCAATACAATGCCATCATCGCCAGTGCAGTGTAATTAAAAACAAACACAAACCGCCCGGACCGTTACTAAATAATGTTACGGCAGTAGGTATAATGATAATAAAATAAGTAATACGATTCCTGAATATCAGACGAATCGTTCAAATATTGGTTTTTTTTTAGTGGAATTGAGGGACGGAATTTTACAAACAGCGTACGCTATAGTCTACATTATTTTTACCTCTTCGTTTTCTTGTCGATCGACAACTATATCCTATTTTGATTCCTTTCGGTGTAGACTATGGGCATTATTATATAATTTACGAATAGTTTAGAAATTAGCACAAAATCTGTAAAATCGTGTAGCACTCAACATCTTAGCTTTCTTTAGTTTTATGATACCTATCCGTCCATATACATATAATATACATTATTATATACATTGAGTGAACCCGGAGACATTTTATTGTGTATAAAAATAAAAGCGTATGCATTTCATTAGATAATATAAATAGTATAGTTTTGTATTTATTCTATACGAATTACAAAGTATTGTTTCAATTGTTTATTAAACTTTATTCTATACGTGCTCAAAAACTAAAAAGAAAGTTTGTTTTCAAAAGACATTGAAAATCGATCTAGTCTGATGAGTTGCAAATCAAATAAGAGTATTGAAAGAATTCGTTGCAGTTTGACTATGTATGTGTACTCGTAGACTATACACTTGTAATACCTGTTTGAAATTACTTTTTATTAATGGTTTTGAAATACCGAAATAAAAACTTAAGTGATGAAAATTATCACCGACAAAATCGTATCTTACCAACGTATAATATCTATATCAAACTATTATATAGATAACGTTAAATAAGAGAAAATAAAAAGCTCTTTTTGGTGCTAAGTGAAAACGTTATAAATATAGTAGGTAAATACCTAATGTCCTAATAATATGCAGTGTATGAACTATTTTTCAAGCTAATAACCTTAGCAGTTGAAACTGTACCATGAATATATAAAAAAAAAAAAGAACTATTTGCTTTTAAGAGTTCAATTTTAAATATTTTACTTATTATTATATCATTTATAATATTTACTAACAGAAAATGTACACTACATGTGTTAAATTATATTATTTACTATTTAGTATGCGTACAATAATTTATCCATAGCTTTTTAAAATAGTATTATTATTATTTATTATATCATGTTGGCGGATGAATGCTGCGTCAGTTAAAAAAACGTCGAATTATTCCGTACATGGCAATTATATACGCTAAACCAGTTGTTAAATTATATAAAATTATTTTTTAGGTATTTATAATCATGGGCATGTCAGTGTAAACTCTTGTTACACGTTAACTCTCGTTATGTTTTGACCCCTCGTCATAACGTTGGTGGTCATTATTTTTACTGTACAACAATTAATTATATATAGGTTTGACTCGTTATAATTTACTAGAACGAAAAAAAAAACGAGGTTCAAAAATACAATAATATTATTGTGTATGTTTTCAATACGGGACAGAAAAAACGTATATTATGTAGGTGTACTATATGAATGAAATATCTCTGCGATATAGGCGGCCCACTTTGTAGAAGACGTGATTTAGCCGCGAAATGTTGGAAGAGTATTTCTACGCCATCGGTACAGTATTTTTTGGATATTAATTAATGGAAATAATAAACTTCGGGGTGATTATTTTACCACTCATTATCTCGATAATAATTATTAACGATTTTGAAAATATATTAATATTTTTAATTGTTTGAAGTCATAATAATTACATAACAACATTAAAATTAATTAATTTTTAGTTTATATTATCGGAGTGGAGTGGAACGGAACAGGCGGGTACTTTGCCAACTGATGGTCTACTACTCCGCTCACCTAAGGTCATCTTATGACTAAATAATTTATTACTGGTTTTATATTTGATTTTATGCATCAAAATTTTCAATAACAAAAAATTATTCTTTTTTGAAATAAGAAAAAAAATATACGTCATCATAAAAAAATAAAATTACGAAGAAAATAGTAAAAATCAAAATTGTTTTTAAAAAAAATGTTAATACTTTTCGAGATGGTGGGTGTTTATTGCTGAAAGGAATCGCCCAGTATGTACCTGTATATTAAATTCTATATCTTTCATCGGGATTATAAAACAGGGATTCGTATATGCACGCTGTAATTTTAATACAGGAGCGTAATATTATATATACGCATAAAAAGTATATAATAGACATTTCACCAATTTCAAACAATTGTTCTACGAACCGGAAAATTATATTCGTGCCCGAGAGTCTTCTCGTCTGGCGTGCCGGTGCCTGCAGTGCCTGCGCCGCCGTCACCCCTGCAATAGACGTTTCCATTATCGGAGCACTCGTGTATATTTATATATATATATATGAATGTGCGTGTATATATCCTCCTCGGGGTGTCTCGGTTCGGTTTAATTTTATTGACAATACCCTTACCTGTCGTCTCTCAGCCACTTTCCGCACGCGCCCGTTCCACCAAGCCGCGGTCTGTGTGGCAAGAGAGAAAAAAAAATAAGTAAATAAGAAATGGAAAAACGTTCCTCTGGGTGGGGGGGGCACTCACCCGTAGCCTCGGGCACGTATAACCCCGCTATGCCCTGGAAACAGCCCTCTACGCAGCGTTCTGTTCCCGTACAGTTTTCTATATTTATTCGCGATAACGATAATAATATTATAATGTAATATAGAAATACAGCCGCCAGCAATAGTCACTCTAGATCGCGTTTCTATAAAACATAATAATATATTATATTATCTTTTGTACGGCCGTCCTATGCATATTATACTGCATTGCGGATAATCAACGAATCCTTGCAAATAGGGTACCGGAATACCTAGTGATTTTGTATCTATTTTTGTGTTCATATTATACGTAGTTACACCAAGAAGTTAGATCCAAACACATGTGCATAGGAAAACTTTTTCTATTTCATGAACCCTTAAATTCTCTTGTATACGCGTTACTGGTTACGCCTGATTTCGATCTAACCACTGTCCGCTATATTCTAATGTTCGGCCAAAGCAACCGGAGAATGTCGAAATATCATTCTAGAATTTATTTTTATTCTATATGATAAATATACATAAAATGTACGCGAATGAAATCTACAGTTCGACGTGACATTTTTTTATTAAGAGGAATATCAATCGTTCTGCGGTAAAAAATAATCACCACGTTCTCAAACATATATACCTAAATAAAATGATTAACGACACTTCATGATTACCAATTATGGCAATTTTTGAACACAAAATGCCGCGGTTTTGCTCCACATCTTCCGAAATCAAATTAATTTGATACTATGTTATTAATAAAAAGAAAAACAAAGTAAAAAATTGGACTCCTTCAACAATGCGGTTTTATGTTGTTTAAAAATGAAAAGTACCTATATACTATTGAGTGTATGGCTTATTTGTTATACGCTGCTGTTATACGTCTCAAATAAAAAATCACACTGCTGTCGGAAACCGTTCGGTAAATTTTTTTCTTATTTTATCGTCTGCCGCACGTGTCGGTGCGTATAACAAAATCCTTAACTGCTAACTGCTCTATACAATGTACGCACCAGATATCCATATAGCTCGTGCCATACAATACACGTTTAAATATATATGCGCGTATAGTATATGTTGGCCCCGTTTAACCCTATAATATACGCGCGCGAATCGTCAACACGTACCTACGGCGTAATAAACGGCGAAACGGCACGTGAAATGAACCGATTTGCATTCAACGCGAATAATAAAATTATACGACATCCCGCAGCGACTTTCGATTCGTGTGTCGTCGTTTATTATCATAATAATGCTGCCGCCGATGGTGGTGTGTACAAACGCGTATTATTATAGTCGATTTTTGTTCGTTCAGTATTTCCGATCCGGACAATATATTATAGTAATAAACAATATATTATTTTGTATTTCTGTTCTTCTTAAATTATTATTGGTTACATTGTTCCAATTGCACGTCGTGTCACACTCCCATTCTGTGCATCAGTAGTTGCTCGTGGAAACGTCATCATTATTCAGTTTTCGTATTGTATTTAGATGCTCATGGTTTAAATTTATAACTTTTAAGTCTCTTAAACAATGTTTTTCTGCAAATGCAGATACCTATTTGCCTATCTATAAGTTTTTTGGAAATTTTTTTTTTTTTCATTCAGTGAGAGTTGAAATACGTAAATCTTCACGCCCGAACCGGATCCAAAAGTAGGTAGCTGTTGTGTTTATTGGCGACCGATTCGATTGTACATAGGTATAACGACGTATAGTCGGCCAACGATCAAGCCCTTGTAAAACCAGTTGAGTGTATTAAATAAATTTCCCGCAATTTAGAAATCAACTTTTAATGCGTCCACAAACTCTGAACAAAGTATTTTTATTATTACTATTATCGTCGATACATAAAAACAGTTAAAATTTTCTGTGAATTTTCAATACTCTTCTTGTTATAGAAGTAGGTCGATGGAGCTGCGGACATCATATAGAATAAGACATGGATGATAATAGTATATGTTATGTTCTTTTAATTAAATCAACCAATACTCGCGCTTATTATGTATATACATATGTCAAGTCACAATGAAAAAAATCTCAAAAGTGTAACACGTGATCGTGACACGAATCATCGAGAAGGCATTTCGAAGAAGACACTTCCAAGTTAACGCAATGTTACAGAACTGACGAAACGTCATTCCGCACTACTCTCGCAGTGTTCTCCATCAACTGAAGCACACGCACTCGCCCCGGTGTATGATTATTGCTCATCGAGTCATGACTAACTTCCTTCATGGTCCTATAGAGCTTTATTTTCGTCCACTGTTACAGTATTAATAACTATAATAACACATTATACATATTCGTATTTATAAACAAAGTGTACTTCAATAATACAAGCATTAAACATATTATAATAATATAGGAATTGTGCGCCCATGTACGATATTATTTTACAAATATATAACGTAACGGAGTAGTCAACAAAGCTTAAAACAATTTTTTTAGTTTGATATTTTTTTAAAAAATCATTTTCTAATATTTATAGTGAATGTAAATTTCAACGAATTTCTGTAGCAATATAGGGACCTAATTTGTTTTCGTTACAACTAATATTTCACTGTATTATACGCACTATAATTATATGCATAGGTATATTACTATAGTAGGTAGTATATATATAATATTGTACTTGTCACCACATAGGATTATGGCTGCGCCCCACTGGTCTGTGCGAATGTATAATTTACATTAAACACGATAAATTTAATAAGAAGTGGAAGGATTCAAAGGAGCAGGACATTTAATATAGGTTAGGTATCTGATGTAGAATAAGCGCGAATGCTTAGGCGTGCGTTTTATGTTCGTTTTTTTTTTTTTGCATCCGATTACACAAGACTCGTCGGTTATCTTTGTGAGTGAGATGCGTCTAAAAAATCAAATTAACTTTCAACTAAGAATTTTTTTTTTCGCATACAAATTGGATAGCTGAACCGAGGAAAAAATAAGGACGGCCATAAAAGAGTAGGGCTTTTTGAACTTTTTCACTCATGACTTGACTCTTTATAAACAGGAATACATATACATGTGTACCTAAATATACGAGCTGCAGGAGAAACGATATTATTTATTCGTTTCGGCCCCGTAAAAGCGGAACTTTTGAATACGACAAACGAGACTGGGATGAGATCTCTGGGTTTTATTTTATTTATTTTTTGTCTGTGTACATATTATATATATATATATATATATATATATACGTATAATATTATATCCTTTTTGCTATTTCCTCTGCTCGTAATAACAATAAGTGTGTATAATGTATATATATATATATATATATATATAAGCTTTTTTTCAAAAGCATATCTTTTTCCTTTTTCGCACACACACACATTTTCCAAACGTTCATTCCCTCTTATCTCCGCGTGTTGCTGTTAAGTGGGAGTGTGGTAATGGTGAGGGGGGGAGGGCAAAGGCTGATTTCAATGAAAACAGCCGCCGACCCGACGCCATTTAGATTCCTTTGCAGACATCGTTTTACACCTCTCAAAATCCCAAACTCTGAAGATCTTATAATATGGAACACACGGAACCGACATATTTAAAATGTATCTATATATATATATAATATATATAATAGTTGCTTCGTCATCGACACCTTTCAGTGCATTCATGGAGGGTGGGAGATTTTCATTCTGTCGGACCAGATCCATTATCCGTCGGTCTCTGCACAATGGACGTTTTCCCCTTGTCCTTCAAATTACGTTTAAAAGGATCCCCGCGCACAAACCGACCAACATATAGTCATCCTGTACACACACACACACACACACTCGCCGTCTCTGTTGTATGTTGTGTTTGTAATTTAGATGGCGATTTTGTTAATCGATTCTTAATACCATTATAGCTTAGTTCTGTGTTTAGTGTCGGTTTCTTAAATGGGGGGAGGGATCGGAATACCGCTTAAATAATCATTAGCGGTGGATTTTATCCTTTTTGAGCGTCTAAAATAGTGAGGTTTTTTTTTTATGGTAATTCATTCTTTAAAAGCGTGAAACATTATTAAATGTGAAAAAAAATACAATGTATAATGTACACGCGTATATCAATAAATGTGCTTAGTGTTTATGTATTATATTTTGTATTGATGTAACCATTTTTATTGTTGACAATAAACGTTACAGAAAATTTTACTAATAAGTTAATTATAGTAATTTCGTATTGAAGCCTGGATGAAAACTGCAAAAAAATACAAAGAGAAATAACTAAAATGTTTCTGCTAAGCGCAAATAGACATATATAAGTACAAATAACAAAATGAAAAAAAAATCGATAATCGGTATTGCTGTAAACTAATAGGTTATATAAGACTGTATATTATAATATTGTACTATATTATTATATTATGATAATGTGTAAACAATTTTAGATTTTATTTTTCAACGTCAAACGATTTTTTTTTATTTTTGTCTGGCTTTATAATATACATGTATGTATTTATTATATTATTATACATGTTATATTCCCATATTATCGAGTTGCTGCACACACTTGGCTATATAAACTGGAACGAGTGAAATGTGTTCAAATACCTATACGTTTCTTGTAAATTTAAATATTACTAAATACCTAAACAAGGGGTACCTGCAGCAATGTTGCCGGTTCCTCGTGCATATTATAATAATAATCGTCGTCGTCGTCGTTTTAACGGTCTATCTTTTCCCATTAAAAAACCACAGATCCGATGTTAAACACTTATCGTTGTCTAGTACCTATATATCTGCTGCAGCAGTAAACGTGTGTACATAATATTATATAATTTTCTTCAAACATGCGTATACAAAACACGTATTTTTAAGAAAAAATTTCAGTCGTCCTAAACGTCCGCTGAAAGATATACTACACCAGGTGTGTATATATACATTATATTATATATAGGATAATTAAAACAGAGTATAGACACGTGTCGGCGACCGGTTGAGCTGGTGGAGGTGGTGGACGAGGTCCGTCCCGCGGAAAATACACGGACGATAACGATAATTTTTTCGGGATTCTGTGTAGATCACACCGGCTGGCGAGCGCTATAGGGTGCCTGCGACGACGGTGTACCGGATCCATTATGTATTTTAACGGCTATGATAGTATTTTAATATACAACGGCGTTAAACATAACACTGCAGTTTGTACTACACCGTGGGCGTGTCAAGCCATGTTCTCTTTTCTCTCTTCATATTTATATTATTATAATGTTCTGTGTACGCCGTATATTTTATCATCATTCAGGTATTTTATAGTTGATTTACCGCAGAACTCTCTGCCATACGCTCAAAATCCTCCGCCTGAGCGATTCGAGTACAATAATAATAATAATAATATAGTAATAAGAATTTTATCGTCGCGCGTTAACATTGTCCGACATGACCACATACCGTGTCAACGTGTCGACCCAATACATTATATTATTATAGTATCCAGTACAGAGGGATTCTTTTAAATGTAAATACTCGGTGTAGGTATTGAAAAGTATTAACGGTATTGGAAATATTTATAAAATTAAAAATGTATGCTGTATTTATTCGAAAAAAGTAAAAAAAAAACTTCAATAAACGTTAAAATAACATTGTACATACTATTATATTTGAGTACTTGAGCAGGTTGAAAATCTGCATACATAACATTAAGCAACCGCAATTGGATAAATGTATACTATTTTCATTGACTATAATTGTTCAATCTTAATGCGAGGAAATAAAACTTGTAACCGTTTTAAGAGAACACAGCAATAATAAACTATATAATTCTGTTCGTGTATCACATACACATTATAAGCAACGCACGCAGAATGCTATATAGCTCATCTTTTCTGAATCCTTTAAGCTTTTGATCGGAAACTTGAAAACGTGTCAAATACAAATTCAGTTATCGGCAGTTAGAACTCCTCGGGATGATTTTTTTCGCCTACGGCCCACCAAAGGAGAAGAATAATGATGTCCGACTTTCGATTGTAAAATCACGACCGACGTTTTGCGATTGTTCTTTTGCTCCAGGTACCTACATATATATTGTTGATTGTTCCACAGTAAGATATTATCAGACAAAATTATACTATACATATTTGATAGGTATATATTATTTTATCTCTATAGTATGACATTAATTAATTAATTGTAATTGTGATGTTTAACTTTTAATATTATTTTAAGTTCATTTTAAAAAGTAAAAAACTGATAAATTATTATTATTTGTTTGATTTAATGGTTATATATTTTAACAACCTTAAATATATTGCTATATCAAAACTTTTAATGAAATATAACTTATTGCTTATGTTTATATTTTTTATTAAGTTTGAAAATATTTTAGTCGTTCAAAAAATGTAATAAGGATAAAAAAAAATACCGATTTTCGTTATTAACTAATTCATAAAATTCCAATAAATTGGTATCTACATAATAATTATGTATATAAACAATTTTTATTTAAAGCTGTTGTAAACTCAACAGTATAAAATGCCATCACGAGTCAACGGGTTTATTTAATATTGAATATAGAAATAACAACTTGTATAATAAGTTATCAGAGTGTTTGAATAATAATTTACTCTCAAGTGGTGTACTTGTATAGCTTAGTACACAGAAAGGCGAGTAAACTTCGGTGAAGTACTGTAAAAGTTTCTATGGTGTATATTACCGTCATTTTCTGGATAAATCGGGTTTCACGTTATTACCTTGGACTCTCGTCCAATTTTTGCTATTTCGTTAGGTTATACCCAAACAACGTCAACCGTCCGTAAATATTTGTCCAGCCCCTCGAGTCCAATAAGATGATAAGAGCGCATGCAATTTTGTTTAGACTGTTGTCGTCGTCGTTATTGTCAACCACTCCGGAACATTATAACTTATAAGTAACCATGTCATCAGAAATGGAATTAAGTTCAACGAGATAGTCTATACTAAACATAACTCTAAATTACAGTTTGTCTGAAAATTTTTCCCCGTAGTAATTTTAATGGCATTAACATTTCAGTACATTCGCCGTAGGCTCCTTCAAAGCGTATAAAAACTTATAGATACTCATAATTATTATGATTCTGTTAAGTGTTTTATTAATAAGTAAAAATTATGTGTTCCGATAATACATGGCTTTATATATTATATATTATGTACGATTTTTTTTTTTAATTAAGCTTAATTTCTTAGAAAATATTTGTATTTTTGATTAAAAAAAATATTCTGTTTTAAACTAGTTATGATGGTCAATGATCACTTAAAAAACAGTTCCAAATAGATCCCAAAGTATAACTTTACAAATACCTAAACGAATTTTCTGAAAAAAATATATGTTAAAAAAAAATTAATTCATTTAATCATATAAAAGTATTTCAAATTATTATATCCTATTATATTTATATCGGCATTGTTTCAAATCTTAACTAATTATCGCGTACGCCGAATAATATTATTTGATTATTTGGTATCAGACACACCATCGGATATTAATACACATTTAATTTCAGCCTACGAGTTTAACACGATTACTGGACTATTTCATTAAAGCCGACTGCTGTTTATCGTTCCAATTCATTGTGTCAACAACCTCTTTCACGCATTTGTGGTTTTCCTCCAAAGGGCATGCTTGGACATTTTTTTCACTCCCATTGGCAACACACGAGAGACAATTTAATTAATTTTTTTTTTCTTTTTGATATTTCTTGTCGGCTGACGGGAGAACTTTTAACAGGATTAAACCACGCGACATCCCCAACAGCACCACTATGGGCTGTGGTCTAATAACCACACCGGAAGGCTTTGTCCTTAAAATGCCAACTTTAATAACGTGTCCATTATTGTACGGGTTGCGGTGCATATGTATATATACATTCGGTCGATCGACATGACATAAATTGAAAAACGTCCGTCGGCCACGAAAACGCTGACAATATTTTTCCGAGTCACCAAGTACACAGTGCTATTGTAATGGTGTTTTATCGTACGGGGGGTCGGGGGGTTTAAAACAAAGTAGTTTGTTTGGATTGGATCCAAAATAAGAAGAGAAAATAAAAACATTGTGTATCGTACATTGTGTGTGTGTGTGTGTCTTGGAACCTTTTCAAACATCGCGTCTCTCTCTCTCTCCATCTGTCTATCTCTCTCTCGGGCGCAAAAAGGGCCTTTTCCCGTGGAAAACGCCAATAACATAATGCGTACACGATGGTTTTTCCCAGGCAATGTGGTCGGCTTTCTGGAATGGGGTGGTACGGTTGGTTGAGAGTATATACGCGCCATAAAAAGAGATTGCGAATCCGAGATATTGCCGTCTGGGCCCTATTCGATTTGTGTTCGAAATATATTAATCTTCGATCGTTATTACATATTTTATTATTATTATTATTATTATATATATTTTCTACTACCGGATATCCGATGGCGTCCTAAAAGAGCCAGCGTTTTTATTATTGCACGTATATATATATATATTATATTCCCCCGAGTACAGCGTTTATTTTGATAGGAATTGTCCGTCGCGGGGCACGCTAAATATTTTCCATTAAAATTTTAATTTTGTTATTTTCTCAGAAGAAACAAAAATTATTCGATTATTGTTACTTATTAAAACAATTTTCTTTTTTTAAAACAAATCTACTAAACCACCTTATTACGTGCTTTTTTTTTTTGCGTTATTTCGACTTGGTAATTTTAACGTGCATGAAATAGACGGGGTCTTTCCAATGAAAGATAATTGAAAGCGAACTTGAAACGACATTTCTATGCGTGTATTATTACGTAACTACTTACATTTCGACAAAATATAGCAATAAAATGATAATTGTACTTTAATATTATGATTTGATTAAAAACACAAAATATTATTTATATATATGTGTATATAATAATTATTATATGACTACAATTTTAAATTAATGCTTCTTTAATAAAGAAGTTTTGAATATCTATTACCAACTATTTGTAGTATTATTTTTTGTACTGTATTTTGACAAGTTATTGTTTTTTAACATTTTAATTAAGCTGTGAACTCTTTTTAATGCGTCTATAAATTTTCTAATGACTGGTTTTGACTACACAAAGATGGTTTTAACTTTTTTTATATTAGTTACCCAATTGAATTGAAAATGATATATTAGTTTTAAAATATCAATAAAGATTTCGATAAATAATTCAGTTAACATTTTTTGTTTTTTGATAAATAATTGTCGAATTGTATAATATTATATAACAATCGTGTTCAACAATATAACACCATAAATAACCCATCGATGTATTTATTGTTTATGTACCTACAGTTTTATTATTAATAATAATATATGAATTATAATTCGACAGCGTTTGAGGGTAAGGTATATCGATGAATATAATATTACTCCGTCCCATGTGGTTCTGCAGACTACGATTTTAGCTGTTAACAATGCATTCTCATCGTATTGTTGTAAGTGTTCGAATAATAATTAGATATTCATCACTGTTTTAAGTCTTGTAAAATAATTTATTCCATCCTGCGAGTTTATTTTTACCCGGACAAGACTTTCTAAAAGGTTTCTTGATCCGTAAAGGTGATTCGTTAACAGTATTTTGATTACGTACTGTTTATGTTGCTTCTATAAACATTCGTTGCTAGAAATATTTACTCATTGTCAGTATAAGGTGTATACTTGCAAAGTGATTGTTTTGTTTATCATATACGGGGTGTTTCACAAGTATGCTCATAGTTCACCATTATTTTAACCATTCATAATGAGTTTATTCGAATTTGGAATTTTGGAATTTTAAGTAGACATTAACACCATATTTACATGTATTTAAATCAAAATTTAAACAAGTATAATTCCTAAGTTATAAACTCAATAATGGTTTATTTTATCAAATATAATAGAGATATGAATGAGAGGTGAACATCAAATATCTCCTACCCCCTTGCAAAATCTCTAAACCTAAAGCCAAAAAACTTTATCAAACTACTTAAATTCTTATCAGGAATAAAACATATCGATCAAGTGTTATACAATAATATAATATGTTACATAAACTTTGTATTTCTTAATTTTATATAATTTATTTAGACTTTTTATATTATTATACAATCTCATAATTTTTATTTTTTATATTTTTTTCTCTCCTTTTTGAATGATATGAGCATACGATAAATAATTTAGAGTAAAAAAGAGCTTATTCTCATTTGAAAGTATAAATGTTGAAAATGTGTATCCCAAGTATATACAAAAGTTCCAAAAACCAGAATCTGAATAAATTGATAATTTAAGGGAAAATGAGGGTGAGTATACTTGATGGATCACCCTGTATATAAAATATAAATGTACAAACTACAATAGTATTCAATACCGTCATCAAAGTGCGTGTACTTTGATACTGTAGCGGAATTAATGTACGGTTAATCGAATAAATTGATAATCGATGTGTGTGTATATATATATATATGAATAATAAATATATTGCCGTTTAATTCCGTCGTCTGGCAGAAATGAAAACGCTATTAGCGCCAAACCTATATTATATCGGGTCAGCGCGTTTTCATTTTGTATGAATAATGAACTACAGTAGTTGGATTGCGATTCGTATAATACGTATAATAGTAATATAATAAGGTTTTTGGATTCGATGTTAATAAAATTCCAGTAAATATAATATGGTTTGTAAATATGATTTTTCGTATTTTTTTCCCTCGTTCCGTTTTATTACATCGTCCAATACCTAGGATTGTTAAATAAAAAACCTACTGATCCCGTGCCATTATGCACACGATATTATATTGTACTAAGGGATTACGCATTATCGCGTTAATTGGGTCCACAAAAAAAAAAAAAAACATATCGAATCGCAACCCGTTGGAAAAAAAATATAATAATAACAACCGCGATAAATCAACAACACCGGCGAACAAAAATATAATATTATATCGTAATACATATTAATTTCACTATCTGGCACCCCTCGTGCAACCCGGCAGTGCTGAACTGCGATTATTGTGATACAATATATTACAATAATATTATTATATGCACACATAGTATCATAACTCGTGACGTTACTGTACAGTGTGCTAGAGTGTAATAATATTATCCTCGAGTATATTATTATCATTAAACTCGGCAGACTTGGCTCGGAATTGGCCGACTGTCACGTGCAGGCCCACCCGCCGACCACCGAACTCGTTTATATTGCGCGACCCGCGTACCTTCGCAGCCAGAGGACGTCCGGAAAACGCGTATATTATATTATATATTATTGCGTTATACTTTATCGGACGTCGCTGCAGGAATGTCCGTTTGTTGCGAGTCTCCAGCGACGCGTCCGTTGATTTATCGTAGACGCGAAACGTATATATAATATTATATAAAAACCGGGGAAATATATCAAATGTCTCTATTCCCGTCGGTATTTCCGGAAAACGCGCGCGCTACTCCTGCGCCGCCGAGTTCGGCCATAAAAGCCGTGGTGGCGGCACAAGGAGGAGGTGAAACTTATATGTTGTTTATGGTGTATATAAGTAATGAATGTCTTGAGTGCGTTTTCGCCTTTACAGGTATCATGTATATATATATATATATTATTATGCCTTTAATAATAATGATAAAACGCCCTCGCGACCGTATTTCCGTGTTGGGTAGGGGAATACCTATATATACAAAGTGGTCCGGAAAGTCTTCACCAAACATTAGATTTGTGTGCTTAGTAAATAATTATATGCTTAATAATTTGTATGGGAACTCGTCTTGTGCAGATACGTATATAATATATTAAAGATGCACTGAAAGTCGCGGCTATAGCCGTGACACGTGCTCACAAAAAAATTATAAATTAATTAATATTTGCTCACTCTTTTGGTACATATTTATTCATCTAACATCATGCCATTGCATAGTGCGTACCACATAATATAACGTATTATTATATTAAACATCGTCAGAATAAAACTATTCTGCACTCGGAAATATTTCTACACCGCAATAATATTCCATCGTATACTGTTTGTGGATCAAATATCTAGCCTATACTAAACTGATGCTATTTAATATTATTTTTATTATATTAGCTCAATACTCATAACTATTTTTATTATTCTATAGAGAAAGTTATTTATTTGGTCGGATATTGTTTAAACGAGAATCGGGTATGAGCCATTCCAATTTTGCCAAACAGAGGAAATGAAATAATATAATAAAAAATGTACATACCTGTTTATAGTCATTCTCGAGTGATATATCCAACTCTGCAACGGAGTCGTGGTATGGACTGTACCGCTACATATCATATAGATCTGCTGCAAAATGGGTACCTGAATAATACTTATAGCCTGATTAAAATCCCTATTAGAAGAGGTTCTATAATATCAACTGTAGTGTGTGCCAATGAATATTTTATGTAATAGTACCTGAAAACCGGAAAACTATTAAAAAATTCCGAAAACTTAGATATGACTTATTGCTCCTGTCGTGTACCGTGCGTCTCGCGCGCGTGTGGGCTCTATTTGCTTCTCACTTATCCCTCCCGTTCTCACACTCTGACACTCGTCACTCTCTCACACTCTATGCTACAGCGCGTGTCCCGATAGTTATAACGCGTGGGACGTGACGCGCAGCATACGGGTAAAAAAAAAAAGTCCGCCGACAACATTTCGTTGTGTGTATATTATTTTATTTTTTGTCCACCTAAACGCTTCTCGAGTTAATTATAATTATTATGCGCGGCGGCTGCACAACTATAGGTCTCATTAACGAGGGGCGAGAAAAAGCTTTCGTTATATTATATTATTATAACATTTTCTCTGGAGATTAAAAAATAAACTCGATAATAATAGTGGCCAGTCGTCGATGATGACGATATATATAATAAACGCCAGCCGTCGTCTGTGACCTTTTTTCGTTTTTAGTTTCTTTTTTTTCCATAAATAATCATTTGGCGTATGTACTTCACTCGTCGCACCGCAGTTGCCGCCGCCGCCGTCGTTGTTTCAGTTATATGATAATAATTTTTTATTTTTCAAATTCCGAGTGGGCGCCGTCGGACAAATAATATGTTATATTATTTACCCCGCATGGCCCGCGTGTCATCTTCTCTTCATCGCGTATACTATCGCGTGTGGCAACAACGGTAGCCGGTTCTTACACCTCATTAAGTTTATAACCAAGGCCCCGGTCGTTCATCAATATAATTCTTCGTTGTCGGCTAACATATATATTTATTTATACATACCGGCCATAAGTGAGCGGCGCACGGTGACCGATTACCCGAAAACATGCGTTCTCCGTCGAGTATATTATATTAACAGGAAAAAAATCAATCGTCTCGGTGATTATTATAATATATTTGCTCTTCGGCGGACATCACCGCTGCTCGCGGTCATAGACGACAATTACCCACAAACGTTGGCCGTGTGCAGCTATTAAGCTAATGTTATATAAAGGATGATTCAACAAACATGCGCACACCCATTTTTTTTTCATTTAATAATGATTTTATTCGAATTCTGATTTTTGGAATTTTTAAATACACTTTAAAAATTTGAATTGTATTTTTAGAATTTTGAGATTTGTTGTACTACTTAAGGAATGTCCTAAAGCGATAGCATTTAAAATTGTTAATAGTGATCACGTTTTAATGTACACAACTGTCCGAGAGTTAAATAATGAGGTGTACCTATATATAGAGACCTGGTAGGTCATGATGCTACGCAGCATCCATACTTTCGACACCTAATCCCAAAAACGTTTATTATAGCTCAATACCAATTTCATAATATTAATGAGGTTTTTCTTACAATTTCGTTAAAAGGAGCTCTTTACATAAAATATCGCGTATTTAAATATAGGTATTTAAATTTTAACTGAAAATGCTGGACGCACATTTTAAATAGTTGTCTTCTATAATACGTCTTATGTTGTTAAAATATTTATTAAAGTAGTATTCAAACGGTAACCACTGCGATCAATAGGCTCAACTAGTAAATAAATTGTCAACTTTTGATGTGCTGTTTATATTATTACCGGCAAAGTTTAAACACCGAATACCGGTGTATTACAATTATTTCGAATTTCTCTAGATATAAGCGATAAGATAATCAGACAGCGTATAACTGGACTACTAACTTTGCAATAAGCCACCACAGCGAGATCTGTTGATAATAATAACAATACGATGTGCCCAACGCCACTGAAAGAAGTATAAATAATACGCAAAGTGTTTCGATTCGTCGTTTATCTATCTATATAGCGGTATGAAATCAAATGCCGGCGAATTGTCTATTTATTATTACATATTATTATTTATAATCGATCTGTACAAATAATGGTATCCGCCATCCAACACATCGCAGAAATATATAATACAAATTCTAAGCATTAGTTTTTCCATTCTACTCTACCAACGCCGCCAATCTTTGTGTTTATATACGTTATATACATATGTACTCGACGCACTCGTTCTGCACGCTAATAAAATATATTTAAGGTAAATCGTTTGAAATTCCTTTGCGTATATACGGCAGGAAAATATATATCTATACGAAAGCGGTCTTCAGAGTGCTTTTCAAAAGTTCCCCGGGTTAATAAAAATATATATCACGTAGTGTAAGTCTCGTTGGAAATTTCTCACTTTTAAAATAACCACCTCAGTCTCTGCCATACCCGCAGTAGCTAGTCAACGTTAATCTATTCATGACCTTTATCGTCGCCCACCGTCGCCATGTATTTATTTTCCATCGGAACTTTTCCTATATACGCACCGAAAACGTTCAAATTCGCATCGTTAAGTGTAATATAAATATATAATATGCATCATTATCATTTCCGTTTCATATACGTCTGTGTCGATGTTTAAAACAATTTTGTGTCGTGCTTGACAAATAATGACAATACTCGCCAGTCGTCGATATAATATAATAAAGGTAGCGACACAATCGTGAATCGAATATTAATTGTTTCTCCGTTGCCCATACACGCGGTACTTAGCATGCGTGTTGTATTGTTATTCATCTTACAGACGTTTTGTGTCATATAGTAATCTTTGAGTCGGCGTCGAACACCGCGACGAGTATTGTTTTATATTATTCGGTACTATTATCATAATGTAGGTAGTATTTTGTCGTTGAAAATATAATAACGACGGTCTCTTTTTATCGAAAATAGATGCAAAATAGTAATAATCTATTTCGGTTTTGAACTATGACCGTAATAAAAAATATTTTATCGGTGGTGATAATATTTCGTGTGAATTCGCTTTATTTTTTTTTTATTGGACTGCTCGTTAAGTGTGTCGTTTCTGTACGACATAAGCCAGAAGTCGTAATATATGTACACCGTTGTTATATATATATAAAGTGAGTCATTGTGTTTTCATTTTTCTCTTTTTCGACATCATGCCGACAAACACCAGATATTCTCAGGAGGGTAAAATATGATATTTACACAGTAGCATTATAAATATAATACGCGCAAAGAAACGAAAAAAACCACGCACGGAGACGATGACAACCCCGTCTAAGTGTTGTCAATATTTGCCCGCCCTAACTACGACTTGGGTCCGGTCTTAATCCCTTTAAACACGGAATTGCCTCCTCCTCTTCCTCTCCCCCCATCTCACTCAATGTTATGTCCGTCAAGAAAACTCTGCGACCAAAGCCACCGCTAACCCCGCAGCTGCAGTGCATCAGCGGTAACCGAAAATACCATTCATTCATTCGACGGACGAGCATAATACGCGTTTCAATTCCTACATTTCAATTCACTCGTTTTCGGATCGTCCCACGCCTTCGCCCCTCTCTCTCCCACCGCTTCCCCAAACCAACCAATCTGCATATAAATCCCGTCACAATATATCTAATGCGTTTGCACTATATATGTACATTATTACGCGTGCATAATCCGGTGTCGCGTTTAATCCGGATTTATTTATACATGCGATGCGGTGGCGCGGAAAACAAGTTTAAAAATTTTAAATATATTATTATATATGTCGTGCCCCCGTAAAATATTAATGCGTGTAACGCATGTACCTAATCCCTCCATGTATATCATAGCGAAAAAAATGTCCCATATCGCTACCTAATGAAACCGCGTGTATGCGTCCCGCGTATTCGAAACACGTGTACAGATATGCGTGCACACAGCTGCGGCATGGCATTAGTAGATAGTAGGTACATAATATATAACCCGCGGTCAGAAATTATCGGAATTCATATTTTGTTTTCTAATTGTATATATAAAAGCTACGAATTTGGCAAATTTTTTTGTGTATTATATTTGTTGAGGTTAAAATGGTGAAATAATATTTTTGACTAAAACAGCACGGTCAATAACACTGCCACAACTGCTGTACAGATCAATTACCCTCAAATTACTGCATCGTAGTTTAATAATGTCATGTATCGTCAAAAACCTGGTCATACGTTACTGGAACTGGCATTTAAGATCGCTAATAAAAACAAATTGAAAACAAAATACACATCGATACTAGTATTTATAATTATTGTTTGTTTACAGTACTCAAAGACGAATTTCGAGTGGAGCCAAAGGACACGAAAGTAGCTCAGGGGCAGACAGCGCTCATGGAGTGTAGTCCACCGAAAGGTCATCCGGATCCAATGGTCGTTTGGAAGAAAGACAGAGAAGACGTGCACATAGATTCGATGACAAGGTACTTTCCATAATATATTATGCACAGCAAAGAATTTCCGAGTAATTTTTCAATAAGACTTAGCTAACGAGTTTAATATTCAGCGTATAATATTTCGTTATTATACTAGTATTACACAATATCTTAGCAAATATATCGTAGCCACGGCGACGAATGTGCAATAACATACCCTAATCGTAAACGGTCTGCGAACTCATAATAATGATGACAGTATCTTCACGATTGTTAATAAAAGAAACTTGCAACAGACAAACCCGCTTAAAAATGGGTATGGATAATCGTTATTTATTATCGTATAGGAGGTACTTACGTTATAAATTAATATATAGCGCCGTTACAGCTGATGTATTGTCATTGTTACTATGATCGATTTCGGTTAATATATTCATACGAGCAATTTATTTTTTTCACTTATAATTATAATTAGTGTTAAGAAGAAGACTATATGATCAACAGGTAATTAAAATAGATCTATACACTATGTCTATAATTTAAAATACATTACATAAAAAAAAACACAATATATTCATTGAACAAGTCAGTTTAGTATAGTAATGATATGTAAATTAAGCTATAAAAAAATGTATTATGGATACAAACGTATGATGAATTTCATAAACTAGTTTTTTCATAGTAAAATTGTTTTTATTTTAACATCGTTAATGCATCATCATAAATGTTTAGTATTGTTGAATTTAATAATTTTAAGCTTTAATAATCATATTGATTATTAGCATATCAATAATATAAATAGAGTATTTTGTCAACACTGCTTATAATTTACTTATTCTTGATATAATAATATACCATTATGGTCCTTTATATAGTTTATACCGCTCGTTGTGTTGCACATATGTGACACAATGCTAAATTTAGCATATTTCTATTTTCACATATATTTTAGCTGCTGTTTTGAGATCGTCACTCACATTATGTGTTTATTTAGGATGCGAATCGTAGACGGTGGCAATCTGATGATTACAGACGTTAAGCAAGATGACGGCGGCGAATACCTATGCGTGGCACAAAATATCGTGGGCAAGAAGGAAAGTGCACCGGCCAAACTCACTGTAAATGGTACGTAAGCGTGATATGATGATAATAAACTATAGAAGATCATTTCATTTATTTTTTTCGTTTATATTAAGTGTAATACTTCATGATATATGAATACTAAAAGATATTAGTAACAAAATATTGAACTAAAGGTTCAATACTTACTTACATTTAGAAATTGTAAAAAAAATACATTCGGCTTCAGAATAATACATATAAAAGAATATTTGTTTCTGTTTTAAAAAATACGAAACCCGAACATTAGTAGTACAAAAACTTTTAATTTCACCAAAAATGGTAATATAAATATTAAATACAGTTTATATAAAGGAAAAAATGTACTTTTAAATGCTTACAAAAATAAGCCGACGAAATATAGCGTTGCATATCAACGATATATTATTTATGTTATAAAATGATTCGACCATGAGCCTGCAACTTAATGTGACGTTTAACGTATTATTTATTTATGTGACATTAATTATTAGTGACGTTTATTGAAGAAAATACTTCTCGAGATTAAGTGAGGAAAAAAACCATCGCGATAAAATAAGTGCAACGAGGTTTATTGCCAAGTACCAACCGAACGGACACCGCAACGAGACCGTTGAAATTAGTCGTACATTTTTTATACGCTTTCATGCGGCGTTTACGCCCGTGCATAATGTATATAATATATATGTGTGTGTGTGCGTTATGTATATCGTTTTGAACAGCTCCGCGTGAGAAATATCGTAAAACGACAAATTCGACATGGTCGAAATCGAGTGTATGTTCTTTATGCAATGTACATATACGAACGCATACCCAACACACACACACACATACATATATATATATATATATATGCATATAATATTTACACAGACAATCGTACCGGTCTCTTTTAGTTTTTCTGTATTCACGTAAATTCGATTATATTGGGTGCAAATATCCGCGAATGCACCGCCGAAGGGAGGAAAGAAATCGCGCTCAGAATAGTAAATGCCCGGCGCGTACATATATAATATATGTATGTGTAGTCGACCTACCTGTCGAGTCTGTGCTTTTTCCTTCAGTGAACGTACGAAAAGCTATATATATTCCGTTTTACATGATAACAAAAAAATAAAAAATACCAGCAATAGACATCATCGCCGGTTCGTATTTGTAATATACATTAGAACAGCATATTATCATACCGAATGTTTTTCATAAACGTATAGATATAAATTATTGTACATAAGTATGTGCGTCCCGTACTTTTTCTCGCAGTTTCCGTGTACCTATACAGGCTACATCGCATTATATGTATCGTGTATTGTACGCACGAAGCATGATATTATAGAAAAATAGTTCATACGATTTGTTGTTTGCACATTACCGTGGTTTTTTATCACGCTTACAATTTAGGACCCTCGTCGTATCGAGTAGTCACTTCATTCCCGCACATAGGCTTGACTAGGTGGGAGGGTTGCAACAGGTACCCACAACGATATCGAAACTTCGAATTAATTTTTAATTTTAAACGTCAATCTGCGATGGGTAGTCTTCGTTTAGTAATTAAATAGCCCATTCACAACGCGACAGCACGAACGTGATTTTACTATTGAAATATATATTTTTTTTTAAATTGAAAACTACCTACCTGTATTTAGGAAGCACCGAAAAAATGGATCCACGACAGTGGTGCAGTTAAATTGCCTTTCATAAACGCCGTGTGAACGTGATTTTATTATTGAATTGTTGTACGTAAAAAAAAAAATAATAATAAACGTGCAATTACATGGGATACCAAAAAAATGGGCACACAATCGTGTCGAAAGCATTCACTGGGTATTATAATAGGCACCTAATAAGTGGGTATTGTTGTATGGAATTAAGACTATTTAAGAGTGTGTGTATTTATTATGTGTGTGTGTGTGTATTAAACTCATTACTCATATTATAATAATACCAATACTTATCACTAATAATTATCCACACATTTTAGCACCCCAAAAATGTCACGCCTACAGTTGCCCCTATGCTCCCACACTATGTGTAGGTATATTGGATGGTATGGGAACCGATCAAAAGAAGTTTTTTCATCATCAGACCTAATCAAAACGAATCGAATACTGCGAATCGGATGGATTTAGTTACATTCGTTCACCACGTGACTTTTTACACGAGAAGAGCCATTAAGCATGCACAAAGAGTTGAAGAGATCTGACTATGGACTGATGTACTATATACGTTGTACATTTTTTATACGAATAGGGAGAATTTGCTGAAAAACTGAATGTTTAACGCACCGGAAACTGAGATTTTTTTTTCGCATTCGGTCCGCTGTCGTCAACGCCGTTCTCCGCTCTTGTACAAAATAAATGCTTTCCCGTGTATTCATACACACACACACACACACACACATACACACACATATATATATATATATACATTTTGTGTTATATTTTTTGCTCCCTTTCGGATACAACAATAGGCGTACGTCGTCGGAGAGTAAGGGCCGTTTGAATGCAAGAATAATAAAAATTACGCGTATAATAATATTGTACCGCCAGTGGCGATATATACACGGCGTACTGTTAGAAAGTCATTAATCCGACACACGAGGGGATGACACCCATTGCATATGGCATAAAATAAACCTGCAGACGAACAGAGGAAAAACCGTGCTGGCTATTAGAAAAAATAAACGCCAAAATAATAGTAGTAATGGTTGTATATATCGTACTGTACGAGCTTTTTGGATAATGTACAATATTAACGTGGGTATAAATATAGTTATAAATTATAGTTATTATTGCGTTTTCAGCTCTTATTATGTAATTATTATATTACTTCTGAGGCGTACTTTGTTTGTCCGTCGGTGTATTGTCACTACTCATAACATGAACTGCATTACTCCAGAACTATGTATAATAGTTATACTTTAATTATAACATAAATATCTACGGTCGTTAAAAAAATCTAAAATAAAATTCGTTTTCATTTTTAACACAAAAAAAGGTAATTTTAATATGTTTATTATGTGTAAATAAAAATGTGTTTATGTATTTACCATTTTATCTTTATTTTAATTATACCGTTAATGTCATTGATACATGTTATAATAATAATACGCTTTCGGTGTTATTTATCTCTTGTAGTTTGCATACAGTTATTTAATGAATAATACATCTTAATATCCTAATTTAATCGCACATTGAGATATAAATTTAATTACACGCTTGTTTTAAGTTCTAACAGGTCCGATCATTGTATAAATTATAAATACATAAATCGTTTAACTGTATAATAAATATCCCTTTAAAATTAACGGGTTACGACCCACTAAATACACACTTATCCCTATAATATGCCCCAAAGTTAAGGTCTAACCGACCAAAACAACTTTAACAGTTATTACAGAGTAACTCGCGTTGCTTAATCTTCTATAAAACAAGATAAACTGTTATTTGTCAACTTTGCTAAGTAACCAAAATGCCTCCGAAATTTTAGCGCTGATAATTAAGATGTTAATGATTTGGGTACGATTTTCAAACCTTTAACTATAGTATCTGTAAAACTTGGCTAAAAGCCGTTGCACGATGAAACGTATTTATATCTTGATTATATAGAGGACATTCAGAATATATCCAATATTTTTTACGTTTTTAAGTATTTTCTTTTAATTTTTAAAAACTCAATCTCCAATGTTCTTTTTATATAATTTTCAAAAATAAAATACATTTTTGAATTATCCGTTAAACAAAATGATATATACGATATATATTCGTAATATATTTACGTATACATATATCGTATTATATAGTTTATTCAAAAACAAACCATCTAAATATTATAAAAATAATTGTAGATACCACAGTTTAGAGGAGACAAATATTTTTTAAACTTATAACCTATTTTGAACATGCCATTTTGAATATGTTCACAGTGAAACCATTCATAAACGCCGAACCCAAAGATGTAACAGTGCACACCGGACAGACTGCTGAATTCGAGTGCAAGGTGGGTGGCGATCCAAAACCGAACATCTACTGGGAACGCGAAGGTAATAAAATGCCTTTTGGCCGAGCCCAGATATTGGACAACAAATCACTGCGGATCATTAACGTGATAGCACAGGACGAAGGACTCTATATTTGTAACGCCGAAAATGATGTGGGTTCCGAGAAGGCCAAGGCATCATTGACCGTGCACTGTAAGTATTGACCGTTATTTTATACCGATAAGTTATCGTTTTAACTTATTGATCAAATACATTAAGTTAATTTGTATTAACGAAAAATATGGCAAAAGCACAGCTCACCGTAGCGTATTGTGCTAAATATTATGCTTATAACGTAAGACGATTATTTTCTCAAATATTTTTTGTAGGTTAAAATATACATTTTTTTCACCTTAATATTTATAAATGGAAACTTGTATTTTTCATTTGATTTTATTATTTGTTGGCATATTTCAAATTTAAAGTTTACGGTTTCGTTTATTGAAATTCTCAGAATATTATACCGTTTCAAAATAAAGGTTGTTGTTGTTGTGAAAAAATGAGTAAAACCTTGAAAAACAAATGACAAAGATAAAACCGAATATAAGTAACATCCGATTTTTAAATATTTATTATTCATTAAAAAAAATCATTCTACGTATCATCATATTTTATTCCAAAATTGCTCGTACACTTTAAACAGACTGTTTTTAGCGATTGGTATACAATATACACATCAAAATTGTGTATTATAATATAGTCTCAAGCTGCTACTGCGCTGTACACATAATAATATGCTATTGTTCCGTTTTGAATTGTAAATGCAAACCTCCAACATATATTATGTTAATCTCATCCCATGTTCTAGCCCCACCGACATTTGTGACCAGACCCAAAGACCAAAAAGTGGGCCTCAACGGAATTGCAAATTTCGATTGCGTGGCCCAAGGCAACCCACCACCGTCTGTGTTTTGGTCGCGTGAAGGGTCCCAGGTGCTGATGTTCCCCGGCAACGCGTACGGACATTTTCACGTGACTCAAGAAGGCACGCTTCGCATACAGGGAGCTCAAAAAGAAGATGCTGGTTTCCTCGTGTGTTCCGCGCTGTCCGTCGCCGGGTCAGTGACTTGGAGAGCGTTCTTGCAGGTACATATATTATTATAATAGTCTAATCGTGTTGTTTATTAATACTACCGCGGTCGTGGTTTACGAGCCCGTTATATTATTGTCGCTTTGATAATCTATTATCTATAAATATTTTACTTTATGGTAAATATTCACGAAGTACTGCAGGTACAAAGTGATTTACTAAACATGCTCGTCCACTTTGTATCCTTAATAAATAATGCATTTTCTCTCGAATTCTGATTTTTGGAATTTTTAAGTAGCCGTATACCTAAAGACTGTAATTTATAATAATAAAATGTACAGCATTTTTATATTATTTTAATAATGGCCTGAGATGATATAATTTTCTTTTTAGTTTCTGAGCAGATGTATTTAATATATTGGTTTCACAGCGATATGTGTTTTAGATTCAAAGCGTATTAGTTTTACAAAGAGTTGTATTTTTTTGTGTCTGAGAGGCAATATTGTAGAAAAAAATTTAATTTATTTTTATGAGAACCTGCGTCTTTTAATGTGAATGGTTAAGCAAGTTATTTTTTTTAAGCGTAGATGCATCTAAATCGAAATTTGTATGATTAGTTTTTGTGTTATCAAACATATAAAATCCATGTTAAAGTAAAATATGTTGATGATCATATTTGGGAAATCATCCCGTATACAATTTACGGCTTTGTAATGCGCTGAGTTTTCGCACTATCTAAACATTAACTACAATGATTTGTCCGATCACTATCTGCAGGTCACATCCGTACAAGACGTTCCTCCACCCGTCGTAGACATTGGGCCGACCAACCAAACGTTGGCTACGAGGTCGGCTGCCACGTTACCATGTCAGGCGTCCGGTATACCATTGCCTACCATAAAATGGTACAGAAACGGAAATTATTTGTCTCCAGATGATCCCAGAGTGACCATTACATCGTCGGGTACACTACAAATAGACGGTAAGTCTCTAAGTTATTGAAAAATTTTGGCGTTTAAAATTTTACGAAAGTTTTATAATAATAATATAATATTTTTAAAACCATACAATAAACCTATATTACACAGCAGACATACACATAAATACATTGCACAATCTGTTAGCACTATTCATGATTTTATTTATTGAAATTTTTCTTTTATTATTATTACTTTAAACACAAAAGGGAAAAGCTCTTTTTATATTGTACTATATTTTATTTTTGAATTCGTATAAATAAATAATAAAATAATATTATTATTTACTCTGCTTTTACTATACTTATACTTTTTTTCGAAGTCCTAAAGGAGAGAAATAACTTTTTGTCGTACCTTTGAACTAAAATCTGGATTCTTTTTAAATTTGTTTTTCTTAATAAAGATTAAGTGTAAAGGCAGAAATACCGTCACATCTGATTATATTAGCGTATTATTTATCATATCATTTGAAAAAGTCCCTCGTTTCAGTATTCTTTTGAAATGCAAAATAAGCAAACTAAAATCGTCAGATGTATTTATTAATTATATATTTATGTCACTGAAAGCAAAACCAAATACTGTATTTTTTTTCTGCAAACTAAGTTTTTTGTGTTGTTAAATTGAATCTTTAAAGTAATTATGACTTGTTTGATACATATATAGTATTATGTAATTAGTTTCTTATACTTAAGGTTGGCACGTATAATTTATTATTTAACGTGTTTTTTGCAGAAGTAAAAGTTAAAAATATATATATATATATACTTCTGTGTGTAAACCTCTGTCACAGTTTTCGTTTTCTACAAGCATACCTATGATATGTACATTTATTAAGACAAAAAAACGATTTAAAAATGTTTTGATTCAACTTATGTGAAACTACAGTCACGCTAGATCTACACAGACTACAATATGATATACATAAAATTATTATGATCAAAATATGACCTAGTTGTGTATATCTTTAGAACTCGAAGTATCTGATTCTGGTCTGTACACTTGCACTGCTTCTTCGGAGAGCGGTGAAACTTCCTGGTCGGCCTCTTTGAGCGTTGAAGAATCTCCGGGCACACGACTCCACCGCGCACCTGATCCAGCCATGTTCCCGGCAGCCCCGTCAGTGCCGACCATAGTAAACGTTACCAGAAACTCGGTTACGGTCACATGGCACCCTCCCACTCCACATCTTGGCGCTTCTCCGATCATTGGGTACACCCTTGAGTATTACAGCTCGGACCTGCAAACCGGATGGGTGGTCGCCGCACATCGTATATCAACCAACACCATGATCGTAAGTATTTAATCATTAAGAAATCTAATAAAATTAAAAAAATTAGCCCACAAAAATTATAAACTAATTAATTTTAATATTGATTATAATACTTTTTCTGATTTGTGTAAAAATATAAAAACTTATCGTTAATAACTCATAATCAATTCATTTCTAATTTAGAGCTCAACATTGACCATAAAATAATACATTAAATTACTAAGGTCAAATTCGAATAACATTCCTGCAACAGTTTTTCTTGATAATGATAAATCAAATGTATTTGAAAAAACTTTGCTTTTATTCGCTACCTACTCCCTCTCTCATCTGTCATTGTTGATACAAATTTAACCACTGATTCTTTTGACTTCGAACTTTTTAATGATTATAATCTTAATATTAGTTCTTGAATTATATCAGAAGTCGAAATCTTAGAAATGCTTGATACTTTAAATGAGCATTCAGCTGTAGGACCAGATAGTATACCACCTTTGTTTTTGAAATCTTGTAAACATTCTCTTGTTAAACCGTTACATTTTTTATTCAATCGTTCACTTAATTATAGTATTTTTTTCAAACTATGGAAAAAAATCTTTTATTGCCCTTATTTTAAAATCTGGTAATAAAAATAATATTCGTAATTACAGAGCAATAATTAAATTGTCTTTAGTACCAAAAATATTTAAAGCAATTTCCACAAAGAAGTTATCATTACTACTTTCGAATTTAATTATCCCGTCTCAATATGGATTTTTAGTTAAAACACTCTATCTCTACTAACCTTTTAATATACCAGACTGATCTTTTAAAATCTTTTGAAATTGGCCACCAAGTTAATACTATCTATAGCAATTTTCAAAAAGTTTTTGATAAAATAAATCATTCACTACTTTTATATAAACTAAAATTTTTTGGTATTACCGGATCGTTTTGGAAGTGGATTACCTCGTATTTACACGATCAAACAAAAGTTGTAAAAATATTGTTTCAAACTTCAATTGAGTTTCGAGTATTATCTGATGTACCACAAGGCTTTCACCTAGATCCTCTACTTTTTTTATTATTCATAAATGATTTGCCCCAAATTTTTAGTAACAACGTAAAAGTTTTACTTTTTTACTGATAATGCAAAGTTTTACACCTAAATCAATTCAATTCATGATTCAATTAACTTACAAAATAACATGGATAAATTTTTAATTTGGACTAAAAATAATCTTCTACTTTTAAATATAGAGAAATATAAAATTGTCTTTTTTACTCGTTATAAAAATCCTATTTCTTACAACTATTCGTTGGATAATATAATTTTAAATAGAGTTAATTCAATAAAAGACTATTGGTGTTCACTTTAGCTCAGATTTATCCTTTAAACAAAATCATGAACATATGATCAGCAAATCTTATAAAATATTAGGCTTTATAAATAGCAACACTCAAAAATTTAATAACCCTATTACAATAAAAACAATCTATTGCTCTCTAGTGTCATCTATTCTTAAGTATGCGTCGATAATTTGGAGTTAATCGTTATCCATTCATATTCAGGATCTTGATAGTATTCAATTTATATTTTTAAAAAGAATTGCCTATATGAACAATCAATCTATTCATTCCTAAAGATTATATTATGCGGTTCAAAATTTAGTAAACTTAGACTCACCCCAGCTAAGACAACAGTTTTTTGATATTATGTTCGTATAAGACTTTTTAAATTATAATATTGTATGCCCTAAGCTTTTAGCTTAAGTCAATTTCCGTATTCCTTCCTACTATTCGAAAAATCTAGATATTTTGCCATCCCATTCTTTAAGTCCTAATAAGGTAATGACTCCTTTTTTGTCAAAGCTCTGAAACTAGCTAATTTAGTCTCCACTGCCTTAAATTTTTTTGACATTTCTCGTGATACTTTTAGATTAAAGTCAATTAAATTTTTAAAAAAAACATTGTTATTCTTTATTAGTTCTTATCAATCAGTGTTTAATATTTTTATATATTTATTTCTTTGTATTTTTTTTTCTTATATATTACCTATCAACTATCAACTTATACACTTATATACTTTTTAATATTATTTAATATTGTATACTTATTCTCTAAATTTTATAATTTGTTTTATTTCATACATATTTGGTAATTTATACTATATTTAATATTGTAGAAGGGCTAGCCCCGTTGAGTTCTAAATAAATAAAAATATTAGCTAATCGTGGTACCTAGCTAACCAGTCTGTTCCCAATCGGAAAAAGTCTGACACGTGCTCTCTAAACAGTATTTCAAATTTCGCATGATGAAATGTTTGAAAGTCGTTTGAATATTTGCGTAATCCTCGTCGTTTTTGTCATCTGAAATTTGAAGTATTGTAAGTTTACTTACATTTTAATATAATACATGGATGTACATATTTAGGTTGATAATCTTAAACCAGACACGTCGTACGTATTCATGGTGAGGGCCGAAAACTCGCATGGCTTGAGCGTGCCGAGCGCATTGTCCGCTATGGTGAAAACCGGTGGAACCAATACGATCATCACGCAACAGTCTCTGGAAGAAGCCCGTGAACGGCTCGGTACTAAAGTCATAGACTTTAAGGAATTATTCCCGGTAACATCTACGTCGGTCCGAGTCATATGGGAGGTATGTAAAACATATTAATATATCGACTTGTTGTCGACAGAAAATTAACATAAATTACATTTCCATATATACATAAAAGGTATTGAGCAGTGCCGAATGGGTAGAAGGTATTCACGTACGATTCAGAGACTTATCGGGTGGCTCGCAGACCTATAACATGATGACGGTAATGATGAACAACGGTGAGCCCAAATCGTACACACTGGCCAACCTCCGTAAGTATAACAAGTACGATTTCTTCTTGGTACCGTTCTTTAAGACGGTCGAAGGCCAACCGTCAAACTCCATGGTCGTCCAAACCAACGAGGATGGTAAGTGACAAACCTAAGGCTCGATCTGATCTCATTTTCAAATTCTCTTTTGTTTATTTGTCGCAGTTCCTTCTGCAGCTCCGGAAGACGTGCAAACCGGTATGGTTAACGCCACTACCGCGTTCATACGGTGGTCGGCACCTCCGCCGCAGCACATCAACGGCGTCCTGTTGGGATATAAAGTAAGTAAACATACTATTTAGATAGTTAATTTTTATTTTTCTGTTGGTTTATTTTAATTTAATTTTATTGGTAATTATTTCGGGAGTTGTGACTTAAAATATCAATTGAATACGTCATAATGATCGTGTTTTAGTGCGTATGTCCGAGGAACATTTCAAACAAAATAAATTATTAATAAAGCGTAGCAATGATTTATTTCAAAAATGTACCTAATGACGTTTATTATAATAGGGGTTATTATATTATTTAGTAAACAGAATTTAATTTTAATTTGTTTGCATTTAAAAGGTATTCAAATATTACTTAAAGACATTGGCCAAAATAGTATTTGTTTAAAAAAATGTTTAAAACACGTTTTTAAAGTAATGTTTACGAGACTCTGCACGCGGACATGGGTTTGATATATTATGAGTTACACAATACCTATAGTTATTACATATTATAGGTACCATATATATATATATATATATTATATACTTAATAAACGGATGTGTCGAAATCGTGTTACCCCTATAGATACAAGTGAAGAATAATAACGCAACAAAGGCCACTGTACAAGACCTGTTGAACTCGTCGACCACGACGATTCTGCTCAACTTAACGGTGGGCGGTAGCTTCACGGCCCGGGTGCAAGCGTACACTCGTAGTGGGTACGGGCCCTACAGCGCCCCGGTGCCGATCGTCATGGACCCGGCGTACCCGGCCAGGGCGTATTCGTCTACGACCAACGGCGAGGCGTGGATCATCGTGCTGTTGGCGGCCCTGGTCGTCATGTTGGCGTGCGTCATTGTTACGGTCGTGTACTTGAAGCGGAAACAGAACGCCGGCAAACAGCTGGGCCACTTCAACGGTAAACATAATATTATAAAATTAATTAGAACTAATTGCGCCAGGCACACATAATGCTGTACGTATACCGCTGTTATATTATAAAATGCATTATGCACGTGTTTTATCGTTATGCACCGTTGCAGTGCCGGTGGTCAGTGGCGACCTGTCGCAATTGAGCATGTTGAGCGCCGGCGGCAAGGAGGCGCTGTGGATCGACCGCGGTTGGCGCAACGGGGAGAAGGACCCCGAGTCCAAACTGTTGAACGGCATCGGTAGGGAAACGACCTGCGCGGACTACGCCGAGGTGGACACCCGGAACTTGTCGACGTTCTACAACCCACGCAAAGACATGATGTCCAACCCGACGCCGTACGCCACCACTACTCTGCTGAACCGAGACGATTGCAATGTAAGTTTCTGTCGTACACGGACGTCGATAAGTGCGCATTAAACCACGAGTCTTCAACCCGCAGTCCACCTTATTGTCTTTGTCTTAGGCCCGCCAACGCGTTTTTAACATGTATTTCTTAATATATTTTTAATCGTTAAATATACGAAGTATTTATTACAAATGCGGCTTGCGAGATATTTTAAAACCAACAGGTGGCCCAATGTCTAAAATGATCGAAGATGACCTCTGTATAAACACTTACCGCCGACGATCGATATTTTCGGAACGTCTTGTCGTAATTTAATGGTACATTGCTGTCCTATCATTATAGTTTCCTCAAAAAACACTATACAACGAATTCGATAAATTTCCTCTTAAAATTTGAACTTCGTGTTTTGTTTACAGTGCGTATGTAGATTACCTATTAGGTATAATAAAATGCAAAACAATTTTATACTTTTCGTTCATTAATTATATAACTTTTTGTTGTTTTCCAAATTCCTTAACTGATTTCTACATTTTAAACACCCACACAATTACAAAATCTGCAAGTTATGACTATAAATTACTTGACATTTGATTTTATGGATCACATGTTAATAGGAGTCTACACATCTCTTCGGGGCGGCTAGCAGCTCGTCCGAAACAAAGACACTGAGCTCCAACGGTTCATGTCACGAACGCTGTCATGAACAAGTGGTCGCGCCCAACAATCATTTTCTCGGTAAGCGCTACAGAATTTGCAGTTTTAACTACTGCGTCGATTTCTTTTCAATGAACTAATCCTTTTTTTTCTTCATTTTTAAGACGAAAACATGGACTTCAACAATCACAAGCGGAAACCGCCAGTCTATCCGATCAATCAAGCGCCGCCCCCGAATTGGAACGAGTTCCTCCCACCGCCCCCTCAACACCCGCCAACCGATTCTATGCGGAAAACGTCTCAGGTATGTAATCTTAGTTCGTCACACTCTTGGTTACACGGTCGATTTATTACGTTCTTCTCATTGGTGTTTTTTAGATTCTGTTTTATTTTAAATTTTTTATGTCTGTGATGATTTCGGGTATTAAAAAGAATGATGTTGATTTTAAACTTAAATCAATTTAAATTTTAAACGTGATTGTTTTATTTTAGTTTCAACCATTTTATATGCGTGTGCAACGCGCTAATTTACGACACAGTAATTTTTCATAAAACCAACTTCCTGTTTTTATTATAATTTTAAAAATACGAATGCAAGACCGCGAGAAACTTGAAACTCTAATTATTATTTATTTATTATGCCGATTTATTACATTTAATAGAATTACGTTTTGAATAATTCTCAGCATTGACATTTATTTCACTGTAATTATTTTAAAATGTTGAATTTTTAACCAAGTGTGGCTCAGAATTTCTTTTTTGTTTTTATTGATTGTTTAAAAATAATGACTGACATAATATATATTTATTTTTCATCCTTATATAGTCCAACGGTGGCAGTCCACAGGCAAGTCGTCGTATGCACGCTGGAAGTTTCTCAAAACAGTCACACATTCTCTCTAGCAAGTCCTTAGCCGGTAGTTGCAACGGCTACACACCCGCATGGATTTACACTGGCAACCAGAGCAACGAACACAGATTCAATCCACCGCCTTCCACACAACCACCTCCGGTAACCTCTCGTCACCGCATTATAGACTACAATAATTAATACTAAGTGTGAATTTCGAAATTTGTCACCTAATAAATTGTTTTTTCGTCTTCCACACCTAATCTCATGGGATAATGTTTTAAGTTTTAAACAGTCTTAAAATACGATTGCTATCGGGGTTTGGACATCAATAATGATGTTTCCATACAAATTTTCTTTTTTAAATAAAACTTAATTATAATTATTTGAGATACCTTCTTCTCTGATAAAAAATATTTACATTTTCTTATGGTAAATAGATGCAATAAATTTAAAATATCCTACTTTTTATTTATGTATTTGCGTTTTCCCAAAGACTAAACGTATAGTTACATCATACTTGCATAGTATAGACATTCTTAATAAAATCTAACTAAAACACATACCGTCCTATCCTCATATTTCACAGTAATTACAAAGTTTTTCAATCATTTAAGTTAAGTATTATTTTAAAGTTAATTTTAAAGAATAAACAAAAAAATTATGTTTCAATTATTTAAAAAACTATTTGTATCAAAAAACCACAATGTAAAATAAAAAATAAATATATTTATAAAATTGTTACCTATATAATTTAAAATATGTTATGTAGGTATATATAAATACTTAACTTTGTTATTTGAATTATTTCATAATCCATAATGTCTTTTAAGAAGAATTACAAACAGTTGATTTTGTTTTTATGTTAAAATATAAAAATAAGAATCTCTTATATTTAGAGGTAAAATTAAAAATAATTTTTCCATTTTAAACTATTTCAATTATCATTGAACTCGTGTTAAACAATAAATATTTAAATATTTAAAGAATAATTCAATAAGAAAAATAGTTTAATTGCTAAAATCGTTAATGATTCACAATAGATGACCTTGGATTCTATCCCAAAAAAGAACGGTAGCTGGTGCGACTAGTTTTTGTCGGGAAAAAGTCAGGTAACACCCGTTGGTGTCCCCCCACCGAGTCAACTATCCATGTAGTATTGCCACGCACCTCCATACAAGTCGGCTGCCGACTATCGTTCTTATTTGGGATAGTATAGTTTTAACCAATTTCGGGCATTTGTCTCGTTAACGATGATAGTTTTAAACATTTAGTGCCAAGTACAAAAGAGTGGTTTTTAGTTTCTACCAATAAAATTATACCTTTGTAGCACATTTCCGATGCTGCACACACGAATAATTACACCTTGCTCGTTGCAATTATACTAAATTCACGTCACACGTCTCATATTGTAATTTTGTTGTGATCAGGTACCGAACTCGTCTCATCCTTCCATGTGTAACGTGTCTTCGTGCCAAGGACTGGACCGGTCGTCTAACAAATATGGCACGTCGCGGAACCGCATGCACTCCGATTATGAATACGAGAGTGCGTCACTCTTGTACGGCCACGTCAATCAGCCGGTGCAACAGCAACAGCAGCAGCCACCACCACCCCTGCCACTGTGCAACAAACGGACACCCGACGAACAACCACAGCAGTACAACACTTGTTGTTCCGAGGGGAACAACATAGATCGTTGCATGCAGTCCACCCTGCCGGGTCTCCCATACAAACATCATTCCGGTAAGCATTCCGAGTCGATGATATGTATTTAACTTCAACGAAATAGACTTAGCCCTCCTGCCCCGCATCCCATCACCCGAAATATATATTCTACGTCGAATTACAATGGGTATAACCAGTGTTTTGGCATGATCCGTATGAAAAGAAATCCGTTTCATTCCTCGTCCTTTTTTAAAATAAAAGAAATTCTTTCAGTTTCTTGTTCTTTTATTTTTTTTTATTTTGGAGAAAAAATTCGTTCTTCTGGTGTTCTTTTATAGAAAATAAACGAGTCATCTTTTTCGTTAAGAATTGAAAAAATAGGTTCAAAATGTAAAAAAAAATACAATTTTATAATGTTGAAACACAAAAGATTTTTAAACAAATCAACGTTATCATAACAGTAGAATAAATAATGGTGCAACACTTTATCTATATTATAACTTATAATATAAGTTATAATATACAATATACAATTAACAATATATTATATTGTTAATTGCATTGGGCTCTTAACCTATAAATAAATAAATAACAATGGTTTACCTACCAAGATTGATGGTAAAAATAAACTAATTAAAACAACAATAATGACAATTAAAGTAATATAATATCAACAAATATAGTATTTAATGGCAACAAAAATATTATAAATAAGTTATTAAATTATAAGGAAACGACTTAATAGCCTTGATTATTTATATTATCTTTGCTGGTATTATTGCTCGAATCCCCTCGATGCCCTGACTAAATTCCCTCGCTTTGAATTTTATGATAATACGATTTATGATTTGGTCTTGGTTGCTTCAATCACAAGTTGAACTATCTTTAAGTCCCTATTTTATGCATACTGTATAATAATGTATTCACAGCAACTATCCAGTTCATAATTCTTAACTCGATTTAGTATAGATAACCCGTGGATTTTGGCTATTCCGTTTCTTTAACTTTTCCATCGGAATCAGATTTTTGTTTAATATAGAAGACTTAGTCAATTTATCTCACCATTCCTGATCTCATCAGTTCTTTAACAGATGACTACTATTAACAACAATATCATATTATATTATACCTATAATATGATAGTCTTCTCGCTTGTTCACGTCAAGGCGAAACGCTGTTTATCATATGTTCATGACTCGCCCGTGAATAGTATACGTCTTTTTTATTAGTTTATTAGTTTCGGACCTATTGTTTCCCACATGTATAGAGTGACTATTCTATCGCAAACAAGACAATATTTTAGGAAATGTAAGGAATTTTTAAATATCAAGAACAAATAACAATAACCGCGTAAAACAACGTTAAACAGTATATGTTCTCAAACGTTTAAAATAAATAACGAAGTTTATTTCCCGAGATATTGTCTGGCTTGTACCTTGCGATAAAAGAACCGACCTGTATATTTATCGGGGGACCATTATAAACACAGTTATTGGACGAGCGTATATTGTTTTTCAAGACCCAATGTACGGTACCCAAGAGACCATCGGTATTACGTATAGACAATAAAAAGGACCCGGAATTATTGCAATAATCTAACGCCCAAAATTACTTTTACGACCTTCATCGGTATTATGCGTTTTATACCACCAATGTAATAGATGGGTACATACTGCACGAAACTACTTGTACAATCATACACATGTATTATCAAAGGTGGGAATTACTACAGCTATCTAATTAAAAAGGTTAAAGCTAAACTGTTTAACTTTGTAATTTAACTAAATAGTTCTCTAATTAACTTAATTACTTAAAATACAGTTAAAGTATCCATTGTAATAACTTATCGTTTTCCAATTAATTGGAAAAATAAATAAGTTAAGATAAGTATCGCATGTTTATACATAATATTTGTGGTTAAAACTAAATAACTAATAATGATTTTTATTTAACATTCTAAATAATTAATAGATAATATTAATATAATAAAGATAATATTAATCATTATAGTTTTTTTTCATTCTCTGAATGATTTTTGAATGTCACCCTTGCACATAACTAAACTATCTTTAGACGCTTCGTCAGTCAACAAACATTAAGTACTTACTGCTGGAAATTATTTGAAATTCCCCTAAAAAATCAAACCAATATTAAAAATAAATGTTGGGTTATCCGAAATTAATAGACTCAAAAACTACTAGATCGTTGTCAATAAAAGTTGTATCAATAAATTCTTTGAGACTTGATGGGTGTTTATAGTTAATTTTTTAAATCCTATAGGTAGCAAAAGGTAGCTCAAACATGCATTTTTTGCAGCTCACATAAAAAGAATATTTTATACAAAATGGTTGCCATATTAAATTACTATTTTTGTTTTATTATTATTAAATTAAAACTTCAACACCGCTGGCAAGGTGGATGTATAAAGTGAACAAACTAACACCCTCTCACCAATGTAGAGGGGTTCGTATTTTTTTACTACAGATGAGCCTGGCTGGGTAGGGTGCGCTATTAACAGTTAGTGCCCGATTCCCGTATGATACTATCATATATTCATATTTCATACTATTAATGATAATAACTGTTGGAAATAATAATATTACATTTTTCCTCTAGTTAATTCACCTTATGAATTCACTTTAACCACATTAGCCTAGAGTACATTAGAAAAAAAAATATCAGATAAAAATAAATAGAAAGCTACAATTTATATTACAAGTCAATGACTAAGGTACTAGATTTTTACAATGTTAGAAATTATTGATAAGTTTAGTTCTTGTTAAAAATTATATAATTATTGTGGTTTGTTTTTCGTTAAGTGCTTCATCCATGTTTAATGGTATAGAGAGATTGATCCGTGTATCTCGGTACTTCGAGCAGTTCTGAATGATGTGTTAGACGGATAGGACAGATTGACATTTGTCACATATAAGTGGAAGATTTTTGCTCATGAGAAAAGATTGAATTGCAAAGGAGTATCTGATTATGGCCCTTGTAATGACAGTTTCCTGTCGTCTATTGAAGTATTCAAGAAAAAGCTATTTTTTGGATTTTTTCTAATAGTCTTGAGTTTGTTTGTGTATGTAATGGAGTCCCAATAATTTTGCAGTATCGCGTATATTTTTTGTTTGATTTCATTTGTCGGTAAATCGATGATTATTGGATAGTGAATTGTTGTGATCACAAGGTCGGTTATCTTATCAGCCATCTCCTTGTATTACTATTCTAATTAGTAGAAATATGATGTACACATTTTCATACAAAAATATTTAGAAAAAAAAAAACAATTCTTTGGCGTCGGGCGGGGCTGCTAGTTATAAATAAATATAAATAATTGTATTAATGATGTGATTCTAAATGGGTTTTCAGAACAATGGCATCGGGATCGTGGATGGTGTGACGAAGACGATGACGACGACGGCGATAGAGGCGGAGGCGTCAATGTCGCAGGAGCTGATGACAAGGAAAGTTGTAGCAGTGGTTGCTCGTGCAGCGAATCATCTTGTCTGTACGCTGAGGCGACGGACGTACCGTGTCCGGTTGTACTTCAGACGTCGTCGTCGTCGACGGCTGTTGGACGCAAATGATGATGCCACTCGCAACCAAGCGTTGTAAGTATTGTGACCTTATGCCTACGATCTTCTCTAGTGAATAATACTCATATTGATATTAGCTACTAAAAGATCTACTATAGAATTTTAGATGAACATTCATTCGTACAGTATTGTAAAATACTATTTGGTCTGCGGTAGAAACAATTATCTCAGGCTAACCGAACATTATAAACTTTTCACACTAAAAAAAA
>JACXSJ010000806.1:122086-164186 GCA_014851325.1 Pentalonia nigronervosa | reverse complement strand
TTACGGTTTAAGATAAACGATAATTACGGATTTATTGTTGCGAAAACGTGAACCAAACTGTCGTTGGTTGGTAATAATTAATATTTATTTAACGACGATAATATTATTAAATTATTATATTATATTTTTAAATAATAATAAGCTGATAACGAATGACAATATCGCTCGGCGTCGGATTCTAGGAAACTTCAAGTATTTGTTTATGGTGTTTCGGTGTCCGTATATTTGGAAACAGTGGCGTAATTAGAAATTATTCCCGGGAAAGAGGGATATTTGTTTTAAAAATATTTTACATTACGTAAATGTGTCTTAATTAAGCTCGGACAACACGACGCGTAAATCTCCTTTAAATGATATAAAAAATAATCCGAAGTATTATACAAGGCGATTCTTTTATATGTAAGCATTCGTTTTTTTTTTTTTATGAAAAGTATTAACGTTTTTAAAATATTTTTAAGTCATTACAAAATAAAATTTTTGAAAAAAAAACTATTTATACCTAGTATTTTTTTAAAGTTTTTAATTTTTTGAAGTGTTTTTACATTCAAAATAATTGCCTTGTATTATCAAATACATGATACAATCCATATAGAATACATACATATAAAATATAACATATTATGTTCTGTATACAAATTAAATCAATATATTGTGCCCTATGGATATAATATGCAATTTAATAATGCAACATATATTGTATCATACTGTTATAGACTTTTAGTCCACATAAATACATTTGTATTTTAAAATTTTAATTATGAAATATATATATATGTGTACATAAACCTATAAGTTCTTTTCATCGGGGTTTATTGTTTATATACCTATACGTCTAGACGTGGCTAAATTATATTAAACGGTATTAATCCATTATTATTATTTATTAATATATTATCACGATTTACGATTTGTAATTTTAAATAAACGTCACAAACTCACAACCGCATGTGTTGTTTGAGTCTTATTTTTAAACGAGTTTTGAGTGTATAAAATATGGTAATCTTAAAACGCTCCTAATTAGCTTCAAAAATATAATATCGTAAAACACCAACGTAAAAGCACAGACAACGTTATTTAACTTTAATAATAGTTCAATTAACTCTAATATTAAATATAATGCCGGGTCCACACAGAGTCTGGTTTTTGTTTTGTTTCTGTTTTTAAAAACAATTTAAATCATCCCGTCTGTTTTGAGAAAAGTCGAGTTTATGTTTTGTTTTCTTGTCCTGCCTGAACTCGGCATAATAACACAATATTTTGGTTCTACAGAGCACACGTTTGCTTTGTTGTGCGTTTATACGGAGACAACACATTCGAATATTGCGTCCTATATAACCTACGTTAGGGTTATTATTTAATTTTAGAGTTGTTTTCGGTGGCTATATGTTGTTGAACGTTATCGATCGACAGACATATCATAATATCAAGTCCGTCAGGCTTGGACTTTTGAATAATATTATTATGTTTAAGAGGACGCTGCACCCGCATGCGTTGTGTCCGTCTTTCAAACGCCTTACGTTCTCAACAATGCATTAACTCTGACACACTGTCATGTTTAATATTGTATAGAATATATAGTGAATTGACCAAGCATCAAATTTAAAAGTAACAATATTATCTAGTATATTCTATAGGCTCTTTTTTTATATTTTAATGCGTGTTAAAAGCATTTTAAAATCGCGAATGTTAAATTTGTATGTTCGTGTGTTCTGTGTAGGATACTAATATTATTATTTATTACATGATATTATTATGACATGCGTAAATAATAATATGTTTGACATTTAAAAAGTTATTAATCCGAGACCTAGAGTAAATAAATTATTAGCAGAAAAACGATTACACTTTATTTATAATTGTCATACAAGACGACGTTAACCAAAAAAAAAAAAAAAGACTTCTTCGGGTGACTATCCCGGTTACCCTCTCGCCCCTCCCATCCCACACGCATGTGTACGCGCGCTCAACACACGCGGAGCAATAATTACGCCACATGCCAGCGAAGCCTATAAAGACAAATTAACGTCTGCAACGACAATTTTTAGGTTTCTTATCACATTGCGTGCGCATTGCACGACTACATGGGCTATTGTTCGTGAACGCGTTATATTTTTAAACAAAAGTCGTTACGAGAAGGTGACGTAGGTATTGGTAATTATTGGTATTTTGATCCTGTTACAATTTTTAGTTTTTTTGTAACCTTTATGACATTTTTTCTTCTTCATAATTTGATGGTCCTACGCGCAAGTAATTATAATATGCATTATGCTGTATAGTATATTACGTTATAACAGCCTACAGGCATTATAATACGAGTTGTATAATTTCATTAAGTGAAACCGTAGTAGTTATGTTGTTTGGGTGTTTAAAAATATCTCGCTTGTCAGTTTTTCGAAAGCTATCAGTTTTAGGGTTAAAAGAACGGTGGTGGAAATAATCATAAATACTTCTCTCGACATGTGGAGTGGCGTATTCTAAAAAAAAATCTGGCTCTGGCCGTATATACAACACTGGGAGTGTAAAACTCGTGTATATACTGAAAATTAAAACTAAAAGTATACGTCCAACTGTCCAATAGTCTGTGTTTATACAACTGTATAAAAGTATAAAACTTCGCATGACGGTCGCACCAACCAACGTTGTGTAAATTACTGAAGTCTTTTTAAAGTATAACAATTTGTATATGTAATTCGTGGCTACGCTCCTTTATAGGCTGTCGATATTGTGATCGACTATTATAGGCGTTGTCATTATCTATTATTATACGGTGATTATTTTGAAATGAGTGGCAACATTTTTGAACTCAATTTACTTTATAAATACTTAATTCATTTTATTACCAACAAGCAGTTTTTTTGTTACCTTTTATTTGTCAAGAAACAGTATGCTTTTTAAGGAGGATTTCTACCACGTACGTTAAAATGTCCTTCGTGTTCGCCTTGAACACACGTTTCACATAGTTCGACATTAGTAATATGAGTTCGGAATTAAATGGTGATAAGCCAAATGATAACTGATATAATTCTGTTTACATCTTTTGGTTTCAATATTATACGACCGTATACACGAAATTGTTGAACTAGATCACAACTACACGGTATAGTGGTGGTTTACCATGACTGTGGTAAGAATCTAAATAAACACTGTGGTAAGAATATTTTGGTGTACCAAAAGCTTACCACGGCAAACAATCAATCATGGCACAATTGACACAACAAAGGATTTTTATGCATGTACATGTGATCGTGAACGTCAGTAGCGGAATACCCTTCCATAGACCATAGTAATAATTTAAAGGACGTGGGCATGTTTACCATCGTGGAACATTGACTATATGTAAATCTCGTAATTCACTAGTTATTAAAAAAAAATTTTTTTTTTTGTTTTTTAATTATAAAATTGTTTTTAATTTGTGGTAACTAAATTATCGTTTTACAAAAATAATGACAAAGGTATCCATAGACCCTATAATGTCGATACCCCTCAGTGACCGCCCATGTCCACTATAAGGTAGTAGATTCTATTAATACAGGTATACGTCCACAAAAACTTGACCACAACATAAAATGCACCGCGTGAGTGCACGAAACGAAAAATAAAATACTTGGTCACAACTAACATTAAAGCAACATTATATTATTATGTTTCCGTTAAAAACAGTTTATTTTTGGTCTACTCGAACAACATCAATAATTGTACTTGACTAATTATCCAACTAGAACCAGTAAATACAAAAATGCTCTATTGAAGAGCATATTCAAAACAATACTTTATCAAGTGGTTGCCAATAAAACTATGTTTATTGTACTTTAATAATAATATATCCGCAACCGTCACTACACGAAAACTTTCTCAAAAACCAAAAAAAAAAAAAACATAGTGCGCAAATATTAAATGCAACAAGCAAAACCAGTAAAGTTAAATTAAAGTAAAGTCTCAAAAATACGTTTCGATGTTTCGTATACACAAATTTTTCGGTTTCCTTCCGGTCTACCCGCCGCTGTCACCTTCGCGTCGAAAATAGAAAGAACATTTTAATATCTTCCAACTCGGTGTTTTGAGTCTTGTTCTGTGTTTAACTGCAAAAACAAATAATATAATACAAAACTGGCCATTGGGGGCTCACTCCAAAAACGTTTGATGTTTAATTTTTATTTTTTCTGATCTCGGAATACGATATGGGTACGAACAAAATTCTGTTTAGACTACAGTTATAACCACGCATGGTTTCCTGCACCGCAAAAAAAAAAAAAAAAAAGAAAAAAAATCTGTCCACCGCACCACTCTATTGTATAAATATATAATGTCCTAAAAATACGCGATAAACCGCCAATGTGCGCATATTTTAACGTATTCTTATCAAACGAACAATAAACAAACATTTTATTGCCGTCGCAGATTATATATTCTCCGGTCGTAAAATAGTCTTATACGCTCGCGCATGTGTGTATAATATATTTTGCGATTTTATTACGCGCACACTAACAATGCAACCATTTATACCATGTATAATACATTGTGCGCGCGAGTGTGCTCGAATTTTCACAAGACACTTCGGGGAGAAAATTTGGATTAGGGCAAATTTAAACGATTTATGTCGGGGATCCATTATTATTTTTATAGTGAAACTGTTCCATAACCTTACAGTGCGTTAAAGAAACGATAATAATGTATTATACATGCGTACAAAGATTGAAAATTTAATGGGGTTTTCTGACATTGTTAAAGGTTGTATGGAGATGAACTTTTATTACTTTATACTATACGGTTACCGTCACTATGTTGTGTCTTTGAGCGAATGGAGAACATTTTTTCTATATAATTTGTTTGATGATTGATTGGCCTCTAAATATGTAAATGTAATGTAGAATGCTTTTATGTTTTTATTTTAATTACCACTAAGCAATAAAATGGTTTAAGAAAATTAACATATTCAATATAATATGTTTTTACCTATGTTAGTTATTAGTATTAATTACATTAATTTTTGTTCTAAAAAACAGTGGACGGATTTTCTTATTATCTTTAATTTAATATAAATAAATTAATCTGGTGATTTGTTTTGAAACACTTTGAAGAACGTATTATTTTACACATTTTTTGTCATAATTGTGGTAAAAGCCTGTAAAGCCTGCATGTTATACTTCTATAGTGTACCGTTTGTGCATGTTATAAAAAAAAATGATTGAACATTTAATTTGCATTTTATATTTATTTTGTACTACGGTTGTAGATAATAGGCAATAGTGATATACTATTATTAACAATAACAATATAATTGACAAAATATGTACAATGCAATGTAATAATAGCATGAATTTACGACTGATAAGACGTATTAAGAAATCGATAACAAAATGGTTAATAAACTTTATTAATTTATAATCAATTAGTGTAACTTCCTATAGTAAAATATTTATATATATAAATCAGCTAAGCAAATTATTTCTGACAAAATAATCATACCTGTTCAAGGTACAACTTAAGCACAAATCAATTCATATATTCAAGTAATTAATAAATAATAAATATTTAAACTATTGGTTTTAATGATAAACAATTTTATAATATTATTATAAAATATAAATATTAGATAAAATAAATACTTAGTTTCATTATTATGTCCTGGTGTTCGTCAATATTTTTCTTGGTAGAGTTTCTACCGTAGAGAAATATTTAAGCTTTTCATATAGGTATTAAAATAATTTCTTTATGGTATTAGATTGGACACTTTACAGTATGTTATTTTAGAAAAATTAATTTTGAAATGTTCTATTGATATAGTAGAAGTAATATACATTATGCATATTCTTGTTCATCAAATAATTTTGCACTATTTTACAACTATTTTATAAGATCTTGCAATTCTTGCCGATTAGTAGTACCTAACGTAGGTGTATCATTTATTTTATTATTTTATTTATTTGTAATTTAAATATTTGAAAGAAGTAACACGCAACTGTCTGCACTTTATAATGAACATTTTTATGTTTTATGTAAACCGTGTATAGTGTATAGTACTATAGTGCAATTGCATTATAATTTATTATGTGTTATTATGTATATCATATCAATGAAAAATTCTAATTCTTCATAAGTACTTAGTTTATAATGTTTGTTTACCTAATTTTGATTTTAGGTGAGTGTAGTTCTTGAATACTAATGATTTTTTTAAAAATATATACGGTGCCATTTTTGATCTTGTTTTTTTTTTGCTTCTATAGTAAAACAAAATATTATTAGGTAGTTACTAAAAGTACTACTAACTCTATACCCACGGCTGTGATATCAGTGTCGGCGTGTCAGTGCAATATGCATTGGATAAAATACTACTACTTATTAAATAATATTTACTACAAATAAATGCATTTTGTGTAAATACTAATCGATGACATGCAAAATTATACAATGCGTCCCGTGGGTCGGGTCGACATCATGGTTTTTATCTAAAAGTTGAAACGCAATAATTTGTTTTACGTGCAGCTAAATAATTTTTGGAATATCTTTACAAACTATTAATGCTTGTAACATAAACACTAACCCATGAAATATGAACATTTTTGAAGTTCCAAACAAAGATTTATGACACTCATAAATCTTATGTCGTATAGAACCTCGTGGTAAAATTGCTATAACTTATGCAATGCGAAATTATTTTGTTCCACAATAATAAAAAAGTAATTTTTTTAGTAGTTTTAGATCATTTTTATTGGCAGTTATCGCTTGTCTTGTTCAGTATATTATTCAGTATAATCTTTAAAAACAGTCGAAAAATATTTGTGAATTTAAAATTTGTTTTAAGACTTTAAATACCTACATTTTTTTTTCTATAGAAAATTTAAAAACAGTAAAAAATAATGTTACCAATTTTTTAGAACAGCTTCCAGATATAAAATGTGGAGTGTATTCAACAGTTTATTGTTCAAGATTCTTAGTTTTGGTTGTACAATTATGTGTGGATGTGTGTGTGTGTGTTTTTGATTTTTTTCATGTCTGAAGACACTTTTAGCAATACAAAAGGTTTTTGGATCTTTTTTAAACTTTAGTTATACTTTAGGGGGTCAAATGTAAAATATTCCCAGCATGCATTTCATTATAAAAGGGTAAAACTAAAATATTTACAGAGCACCAATTTTTGGCAAAATGAATATTGTTTTCTTGATGTAATTAAAAATGATACTAGATTTTATTATACCTAAATACTTGAAATGTTCAAAAAATATTTATATTGGGAGTTTCTAGACACTGTATAGCTTTAAAAATAATTTGCTCTTTTTAATCTAATTATAGAAATTTGAAATTTTATACTTTTTTAATTTATTTTTCATAAATGCTGATAAGAATATTTTTTTGCCAAAAGGCTTGAAATTATAAAACAAGGTTTCTCATAAAATATTCATATATTGGGCTAACCGTCCAATCAATCAAATATATAGTTACTTACGAATGAAAAGGCAATTGGTTATTATTTTTTTAAGATAAACCACAATACACACATTTTTATACCTACCATTTAAGTATTTAAGTAAAAAATAATTATAACAATATAGAATAATATCACCAAAACACAATAATAGCTACTATAGTAATTATAATAATAAAATCGAAATTAACTATTTTAAGGAATTGGCAGAATGAAACATTTACCTATATCGGATATTCAGATTTGTAAAAATGTTTTCTGTATCATAAATCTGCAGTAATCACATCCGCATACATCAATTGTATTAACTTGTACGCTGAATAGTGATCACAGTGTACCGTGTATATTAGGGATGTCCCATAGCTTAGTTAGGCCCTGGCCCATAGGTACTCCAATCCGAATGTATATATTATCAATTTAATAGTATTCTAATTATATATTATACATTGTAATATTATATTACATATTAATATTATGAATCCGAACTGGCTGTCAGGTCTTTCGATTATATTTCTGCAGGCGATGAATGGTAAATGATAACATATTATAATATGTCTAATTATCTATATTGTTACCTAATAACATTTAAAACATTTTCAACTACAAGAGTGCGTTTACTAATTATGCGCATTTTCGTTTTTACTATTAATGATTTTTCTTAGTAGATACAATAGAAAGGTTTTCAAATACTATATTTAAATAAAATTATAAAAATAACTCATTATAAGCATAATAGGTATAACGTATTTCCGATAATTTATATAAATTTAATTTTAAAAACCACGACAATTTCTAAACGAATTTTAATTCAAAAATACTTTGTGTTTTGAAATATTTTTGTGTCTGTATTCTTTTCATAAATTGAATGTATTTTGTGTTTTAAATACATGAAGTAATTTTGTCTGTTACTACATGTTATTAAAGTTAAAAAACATAATAAATACAAGTTTGCAATTTTTTTTTTATAGACATTTGAAGTTTTTAAATATTGACAGAATTATTAGGTATTTAAACGAAAAATATCGATTTTTCCTTTTACGATTTTAATTATTTTGTTGTAATATTCAAAAAAAATATCAATTGAGGGAATTGACATTTTTCACCATCACGTCGTGTATTATTATTTTCTGTACACCGTGAAATCATCTAAACATTTACTAACACACTAATTTTAATTCATATTATTATATATAATAAATTAACGAATTATTGTATACTTTTATACTCACACCGTTCTAACAATAATACAATAATATAGTATACGTGATGTTTTATCATTTATCAAAAATGAGTTCAAACGTTTCCGTCTCCGCTTAAAATCGTTTTTCGAATGTAATGATTTATAATTCAATTCAAGTTTAACACATAATATCCATGATTCTCATTACTGCAGTGACCTCAACGACGAGCAACAGATGCGGTAACTATAATCGAAACATAGGTTCTAAATACAGTAGAAATGACTTCTCTAGTTTTTGAGTACCTATATTATATATTATTATAGTGTGATTATTTATTTAATATTTTAATTTGAATCTTACCTAATTTTGTACACCATAATTTATTCATAGTTTAATTATCTCTATAGTCACACGCTCATACAAAAACCAACTGTGAACTTTACACTTTTTAATCTAAGAAATAAGAACATAAAGATTAATACTATCCTGATACATACACAAAAAAAAAAATATATCAATTATTATTACAGGCTTATTGTATATAATATGCCTATTACTATAGGTACTTAATTTTTTTATTTTGAATTGTTTAATGCTGCCACGATGCTATTAAGTGTTTTAAAAACTTCTCTTGAGTATTTACTGTTTAACAAGTAAAATATTTTAAATATGTAAGTATATCAATTAATTTTAATTGATTATTTGTATTGAAAACCCACCATATTCAAAATAAAAAAGGTTGGCAAGTGGGTACCGCTTTGCTGTACAGTATGTGTCGAGTGCATCACTTTCATGGATGTGTTAAATTTGAATTCAATGATATAAATCATTGTATACGAAAAACGATTCTGAGCGAAAACAGCCTACATAATTCTTATTTAAGTATTATTTCATATTTCACATTCTTATCAGCCTACATAATTAAATGTATTTTATGATATTATTGCTAGTCAAATAATTAATTTTACCATTAATAATACGCAGGTTATATTAATTTTTGAAGAAAACATTGCATTTTAAAATGTTATTGAGTGTACAAAAAAATCATAATATACTTTAAAAGTTTCAAGCACCTACAAAAAATGTCTTTAAATTACAACAAAATAATTAACATTGTCATTTTTCATTTAAATATCTAATTTTGTCCAAATTTGAACTTAAAATGTTTATAAAAAATTATTATTTTCATTTTTTGGTTACACTATAAACTACTTACGAAAAACTCTGTTTTAAATTTTCAATCCTTAGTTATAAAAACATTTTATAAATTTTTAACTAAAAAACAATTTGCTAATGTTCGATGATAAATTTCAGTCAAAATTTGAAGTTTAAATGCTTATAAAAAAAAATTGTGCTTACATATTTTTATTATTTTTGATCTGCTATTTTAAAAGCTTTTGAAAAATCTTGTGATCAATTTAAAAAAAAATTAACCCAATGAAATTTTTTTTATTGATATTTAAAGAAAAAAAATTGAAAAAACCAAAAATATCTTAGGCCTACAATTAGCTCAAAAATTGTCAAAATATTATTGAATATTTTTATGTATAGAAAATGATAAATCTAAACATTTGGTGAAATTTTCAAATGTCTACAGTTATTCCTTTTTGAATTATATCAAAATAAGATAATCGATCCCGGGAAAACGGGGAATATTCAATGTATAATTTCAAACATTCATAAAAAATTAGTTTAATTTTCCAGTAAACTTTTTTTTTAGAAAGGTAGAAAAACTTATAGAAATTCTCTTAGATTTTAATAGAAAATTTTTCATGAATTTCCTAATAAAAAAAAAGTGCAAAAGTTCGTGATTTTTACATATTTTCTCAAAATTTCAACATTAGATGCTTATAAAAAACTATTAGAACTCAATTTTTTTTTAATTTTCACTTACAGCAAGTTATGGAAAACGTTGTGTTATATTTTCAAGTTTTTTGACTGATTGAAAATTTTTTTATCAGCAATAATAAAAAAAAAATAAAAAAACCCAAACATTTATTATGCTTATAAATAATTTAAAAAAAGTCAAAATATTTTAAAAATTTTATGGTTTTTAGAAAATACTTATATGCACATTCCGTGAAAATGTCATGTATTTAATGTCATTATTTCTTTTATTATATCAAAAATAAAAATAAATTTTGTCAAAAATTTGCTTTGCAAAAAAAATCCCGTTTCTCTTCAATTTTTTTTTTGTTTTTTCCGGTGCGTTTAAAAACTATTAGAAATTTTTTACTTTTGACCCAACAAAAGTATCAACTAGATTAACTTTCCTATCAGAAAAGATGCTGATGAAGAATATGGGAGCACTTTTAATGCACTAAAAAGTGATGACAGACACGAAAAAATTTTAAAAAAAACACACAACATTGTAAAATCAATAAATTTTTTGTTCAGCTCAGAGTCTAAAAAAACAAGAAACTGGTATTTGGTTGTCGGATGCTATCATAACATTTCATAGGCATGTCGACTGACTATTGGACGGAAGAAGCACACTTAGCAGTTTTTATAGAAACCTATAACAATTAATATCCACAAGTAATATTGGTCAGTCAAATAAATGTAATTTTAAAATTGAAATTATGGTCTGAATAATAAATAGAGAATTCTTGAAAATAACTATTTAGATAGGTACCTACCAAGATTAAAACATGTATAATACGTGTATTATACTTAAATTGTGGATGTATGAATTAACCGAGGTTTATGTTAGGAAAGAGTTTCAAAAAGTTATTGACGTATATTACTGGAAAATTATATGTGATTAACGCTTAACAACGATCTCATTATATTGATAACTTAGATGAAGAATATTTTAGTGACATTTGGAAAGAATTGCTTAACCTGTATAATTCTATACTTTTATTAGATTGTTCGAATTTAATCTTTACGTCCTATGACGTTTAGTTTTTACTAATTTATTTTATTATTCATTTCTATTGTCACACATTCATTTCAAAAATTATTTAATGTAAAAATATTGCTTAATGGTACTGATAATACTTGTTATTATTTAATTTTGAAATAAATATTTAAATTACATATATATGCACTTTATCATTTATAATGGAACTAAATATTTAAAGCTGAAACTTTTCAGTATCTACCTTAAATAAGAAAAAATTATAGTAATAATTCATATATTTTACTAAAATATATTTTTCTATGATTTTAAATTTTGTTGAAAATTATATAATACGGCCTTAATAATATTGTAGTTTCCCTTGAATTAATCGAAAATTATTAAATATTAAATTTTGTCCCCGAGAAGAATATGTATTAAATATACAAAAGCAGCAGTCCTGCATTAAAAATACTCAATTCATAATTAATTTTAAAAAAAATACGCTTTTTATATTGTTTTTTGTACAATGTATTTTCTTTTGTTTCCAGTATTTTATACACTGCAAAAATGTAGATGATAGGTACTTTTGAGTTTTGACAATCAAAACACTTAAAAAATTATTTTCATCGATTTTTTTAAGCTGAAGGTCATGTTTAACCCACTATTTGGACTTCAGCTTTTTTAATTCTGAAAATCAATTCTTCAAACCGTCTGGCGATAATAATAGATAGAAAAGAAATCATCATCACATGATCACGCTTAGAACCTCACTATAAAACCAACTCGTTCTCATGGCCATCCATAATACATATTTTCCCCTCCCGATCACAGATATCTGTAGTGCAACCACATGATATTCATTTGAATAAAAAATTATTAATTGTTAACCCGTCCAGTAAAGTCATGTCTTATAAAAGCCATAAACCTTATTTAGAGTTTTTTTTTTTTGTTGTCTCCTAGCTGTATATTATGCAAAATATTATTGTTCGAATAATTATATTATATACTACTGTCTAGTGTCTACTATATACGTCTTATACGAATAAAAATGATTAAGCCTTTTTTCATGACAGTTGGATATTATAATAAGGATTCACTGGTAAGTACAAGCTTAGTAAAAATAAAAAACACATTTTAGGCGACGTGGGTTAACAACACTTTTTTGAAAATGTGCCTACGTATATGTATAGTTTTGTACAGCCAAGCTACGTAAACCAGTTTGTGTTACTTTCCAACTGCGGAGCTACACTTTGTTATGATGACGGTCATCTGGGTGCAGCCAGCCCCGCGAGACCGGTTTTCGGGCGTTATTATTTTTTTTCGAAGCCGTTGCCAAATTTCAATACAAAATAATATAAAATGTTGCCATGTTCCATCAACAGACAATATTATAGTGTGAACTCGTTAAAAAAATATGAAACTTTAGAAAAAGAAAAAATCGAATATGTTTGCGAATATTGTCTCATTTTTAAATAAATGAATACAGAATTTATAAATGTACTTATCTATAAGATACACGCATCATATTTATAGATTTTAATATTTAAACGCTACCATACTCGGTATACAAGGTTAATGTAAAATTACGTTTTGGAAATTTAATCAAATCATTAATACTGAATTTTAATTCTATACTAGCTATGTGTGTGTTCAAAACTTCAAACATCGTAGATTTTCGAAACGAAACTGTTCTCGTAACACATATGGATATTGTATCATGTCAAACAGCTGTACACACCATTTCGCGTTTCCAACTTATAAGTGCGACCGACGTGATTTGGAAATACATTTCTTGTTTGTACACAGTTCTCACGTGTGTTCTATTCTATTGTTCTAATAATTGTTACTCGCGTAATATGGATCGTATGGCATGAATGCATATTATATAGACAAAGAACGGTATATAATGTAATTGGTCAATTGTATTTTGTGTACCTAAACACATTGCATTTTCAATTACCTACTTTTTTGTTGTTGGATGATTAAATCAAATAAATAAAATATACTTTTTGAGGCAGGCGAATATTCTGTGGGTATACTTAAATACCTTATGGTTTGCATATGCATACATATATATATATATATATATATATATATATATATATATGTATATATAATAAATAATAATATAATTTAAGTATAAACATAAAAAAAAAAATAAATAATAAATATGTAAACAACAAAACTAACATGTTTGGATGGAGAAATCGGGAAAAAACTGGTCGGAGGAATTTGATTATGATATCATACTTGAGTTTTGACTACACTCTTTAGTTTAAATGTTGATAATATTAATTTTTCTTAAAGCCTTGGTTTGGCATTGACCATTTGTCACTATCTATATATATAAAAATAAGTGTACATTTTGATAAATTTTATAGCTCAAGATCCACCGAACCGATTTCGATAAAAATTTCAGGGCATATTAACATTGATATGTAGATGGTTTCTGTGAAGTTTGTACGCTGTGCGATATGTGGTTCCGGAGTTATGGCCTCTTAAGTTATGGCCCCCTTTGTTTCGCGTGCGCGGTTTCAGCGTGCGTGCGTGTATTACTAAATTAGAATTAATAACAGCTACCTAGCAAGTATACGGTTGTAGATATGAATATTCGATCGTAGACCTACACAATAGGTTCCTACGTTATTTATTTATTTCAAAGCAGGACATCAATACAATTATTTATACTACTCACTTTTATACTTTCGTAGAACAATATTCGTTGTTGAAATTTTGAATTTAATGTATAATCAATTTATATGACTTCACTTAATCGTTTAATGTTATTTATGTCTTATTTATTTTTTCTAAATTATTTAATCTATATTATACAACTATTAAAGTATTGTGTGCTTGGACGCTTGGTTTAATGAGGATAAAATGTTTCGTAAATAGTAATGCATATCTACTTACTTTATATAATAACGAAATAAAAAGTAATAAATTAATAAATGAGCAAGTTAATAAATATAAAATAAATTAATAATTTTTATACCTAGGTAAACCAGATGTATTAAAAAAATAAACACTGAAACCAGTTAATTAATGAATATTATAGAATTGTATAAAACAAGATTAATATAGGTGCATTCGTTAAAAGTTATTTTGAAAATAATATAATAATTATGTGTTACCAATGTTATATTTTATTATATTTTGATTTTTACTTTTAAAGCTGAATATTATACAAGGTTATCACACTTCTGGCCTTAAAAAAATTAAAAATTATCACTACTATTTTATTGAAAACATGCATGTACCTAAATACTTATCGTATTTTATTTTATTTTTCATCAAGAAACTTTTTAATATATAGGAAAGCATAAAAACAGAATTTTTTTCAATATTTATTATAATTATTATTATCTTGGTTCTAGACAATAACAAAAAAATCAAGGATGAATTAAATTGCAACAAATAAAATAACTTTTGTTTTCCAACTGCTATTTGTATGGCAGACAATGCGGAAAATGGTTTTAAGATTAAAATTGCGTCTTCTTTAAAATGCACGTTTGTCTTATGGTTTAAATATCATAACTAAATAGTTATTGTGAAATATATCGCGATTCCAATACAACACATATTGTGTACGTACTATACTAAACAGGCACAACACAGAACCACTGAACAGAGTGAAAAAGTAATAATAAAGAGAAGCAGTCGAATCATATGACTTTGTATTTAGCTGGTATATGATATAACTGTTTTTTTTTTAAAGCCGGTCTGATTGTATGGAGCTATTCTTTATACAATTTAACACACTCTGCCGGTTAATTAGTGTAATCGTGTATATCATATATTCATGTATAATAACAGAGGTCAAGACCTCGCTGAAATAAGTGATTTGATTCGGTGCAGGGTTCCAAAAAAGTCTATGCTCAATGACTGATAATGACTGAATGATATCTCGATTGAAGTCATAAAGCAATACGTGCAATAAAATCACAAAACGTTATAACCGCTTAGACTTTCCGGAAACCGTTCGAAAACCGTTTCACGCGCGGATTTCGTTGTTACTGTCGATTGCACAATTTCGATTCTTAGAAAAATGTTTGCTTTCTACTTGAAGGACGGTGATAACAAATCACGGTTCTTTTTTTTTTTTTGCACGTGTTATAATAGATTAAATAATAATGATAATCGATGATCAGAATATCGTCAGAACTATAAATTATATATTAATATTGCAATATATAATACACGCGATTACGCGTATGCGTTACCCACACGGGTATACACTCCGTACAGGTATTATGATATACGCTTGTCATACGGCCAACCCACTACCAAATATTAAAACGTTCCACGGCCGCGTCCAGTTCGTTTGTGCGGTTTTCATTATTATTTTTGTTTTCTCACAGGCCGGCGTCTTCCCCGGACGCAACAGACGCGGCTGTGTGAGCCGGGGTCGGGTCGTCTTGGAACACTGACGCACGACGACGACGACGACGACAACTCGCTGGAGACTTAACCACCGGCAGCCGCATTTTCTTCCGGGACGAGCGCCGACGCGACAGCGTCTCCGGGCGCTGCATGACGGCGGCCAAACATCCCGTCGACGTTTAGGTACGCCCTAACAAGTGCATAATGGCGTATCCGTAATACACCGATAATTATGACATGAATTCAACACGCGCACTCGTCGATACAATTGCCTAAAAAGCAGCCACACGTGACAAGTCCATATTATGCGTGTATAGGCCATTATATGCTCCATCCAGACACGAATTATGTTTGTGTTGACGATATCGCGTTGCGCGGTTGTGCCTATGCGTCATATTATTAATGTTGTATTATAATATTAGTCATGTTTTAATTGTCGACACAGTTTTGCGTTAAGCGATTGTTTACTCAATACACTCGGGTGCTATATAATAATTGTAATTTTCCGCAGCGTTTCGTGTAATTAAGCAACGTGAAATTATGTAATTGGTCATGACCGAAAACAATCGATTGAAAACTAAAATATCACACGGCCGTATTGCGTTCTGTAAAGTTCATTATACTTTTGATTTTGTTCCGTACGTCTACAGATCGAAGACTGCTGACCCGTGCAAGCGTACAGTTTAAACTGCTCCGCCAAAACGTCGTGAATTATCATCACTATCCAAACCGCGAGGAGTTAACAACCACATTTAACATTATGTTACGTAATAGGCCTCTAGTCTGTGGCTGAGGGCTGTTATAATATTATAAATTATCGTATAGAGAATTAAAAGCGCACAATGGGTTTGTACCGCCAAATGGGTATTTATTTTTTTTTTTTTTAAATATTATCCCGTTGCGAGTCCGTTACACGCTCGGACAATAATAATATTCGTGGAAATGACACTCGAATAGAACGATTCGCGAGCGAGATACATCCAGGCAACCGGTTTACGGCGCCAACACATTTTGCAAAATCAAAACGTGTTTCGTATTATTATTTTTTTTTTTTATTTAGATAACGGTCTGTTTGTGTTGTTTGCAACTTTCATTTCTGGAGCCTATAAAATAATATACGTGCGCTTCCAAATCGTATGGCCAACGACCACTGCAGGCGCAGTGGTCGTCGCAACTCGTAGGCAATAACACAATATTTTAATATTATTATAGATTGTTATAAGCTACGTCTCGCGGCGGGTCAAAGGTGCGAGTTTGCAGTTTTCTACCGCGTTTTTAATATTTTAGGAACGTTATCAAACGTATCACCAGCGAGCGGAGTTCGCTCGCCGAACAACGGACCGAAGAACAATGTCTGGAACCCGAATTCGGCGCGTACACGTTTCCAATTGTGCGTGGAAACGTCCAGACGGATTGCACGCGCCGCGAGCACACCACAAGTGCACACAAACAGCGTGCTCGTTATACGCGGGGGGACGCGCCTCACGAGTTCACGACTCGACGTATATATTACACGCTAAACTTCGACAGCGGTTTGTGCGCGCGCGCACTTGTGGCGCATATTATTATTATAGTGTAAACGCGTATATTGTATAGGCACGCATATACAATGACAATATTATGTAGGTAAAAGGTAGTTATGATATGTGTCCCGGTGGTGTGGTCTGTTGAATAAACAATAACGACATCCTCCTATTTCTATATAAATATGCATCTCGCGCGCGACGACAATGCCCTCCGATACGGTAAATACCATATAAACACACTTTGTTGTCCGTCGTACCCCGCACGGACGGTCGGGCTATTTGTGCGCGGAAGGAGACCTTTCTTTCTCCGTTGTGATTTGCGCGGCCACACGCCTTATTTGCCCCGCCGTATCAATACCTGCTATTATTATTTTTTATCATTAAAAGAGCCATTATCGTCGTGGACGTGTTACTATTGAGCGCAAACGTTTTAAGGCGTTTTCCTATCCGTCCGGTTTCTGGGTTAAAAATTGGTACGTGACGTTGCCGAAAAACAGCTTTATTCTATACTTACGCAAACCGAATCGTAGTAGTTGTTCTTAAAACGTTTATGGTAATAATATAGGTAAGTAGTAGACCTATAGTTTTGATACGAAAATACGACGGAAAATCTCAAATTAAAATAAATATCGATTAAAAAACTATTTAGATCAGATGTATACGAGTACTGGGCAATTCTTTTAACAATAACAACTCATTATTTTCAAAAGTAAAAAGGTTTTTAAAAATATTTTTTCTTACCTGATGTGAAGTCTTTCGAAAAAGTCCAAAACTTAAAAATTATGATGGTAAAAATAGAAAAAACATATTTTTTTTCAAATAATGCTTTTTTAATGATTTTAAATTATGCATAAAAAAATATTTTTAAAAATGTTTCTAGATGATGAGTGTTTATTGTTTAAAGTAATGTATATAACCCTGTAAACAGTGTTTGAATTGAGGGAGACATGAGGGACTGTATGTCAAAATAAATATTACAACTTAAAATTCGCAATATTTTTCAAAATATTTTGTTTACTAATTTGAATCTAGTCCAAATGTTATAAAACTGAGTTTCATAATCTATAATATGTTATTCAGTTTATATATATATATATATAGCAACTTGCAAATTTAATACTGCAGAATGCAGAGAATCATATAAAATCGCAATAATATTATAACTGCTCATAATGATATTATTTATCAAAAAATACTCACCTGTTCTAAACTTCAAACGGTTACATACTTTAAATAAAATATTAATGTAGAAATCATGTTTAAAAAAATGTAAACTGCGTATTTTTTGTTCTCATTATATGTTATTTGGCTTTGTTCTTTTTCCAAGTTTGCCGTATCAGTGTACGACCAAATAAATTATACTTGAGTTTGTTATATTTTCATAAAAATGCCATTGATTTTTTTATAGATCAAAGATTGAAAAGTTAGTTTTTATACTTTGTATATTATAAATTCAAATTTTGTTTACTGCTTGAAATTAAACATTAGGTAAACTTTTATAAATAGATGTTAAGATAATGGTATAACATATTTGAATATCCGCAGTAGTATAGTATATCTAGATTGAAATTAAAACAAATAAATGTGTATAGCTGTATATTTTTAGTACATCGAGTGATCCATTTAACGTAAGGCACTCATTATTTCAAAAAAGTATTATCATTTTTTTACATAATTGTTACAAAACCACATTTAAAAAAAAATACGTTAAATTATGTTACTTTTTGAAATAATGAGTGCCTTAAGTTCAATGGATCATCTGGTATATAATACATTTTTTCCACTTGACTTGAAAAGCGATAAATATATAATATATACATATATACTTATGGCTTATTATTTATTAATACTTACGAGGTTTTGCATGAAACTGTCAAAACTAGATAGATATACAAATTTTAGATTCAGAGTGGAGCGATGAATGTATTGAATTTACAATGATGTGTGTATTTTATTTTTGTGTTCGTCATCTTTAGCAAAGTAAAATGCTCGATTTTCTACTTTGAGAATGGTTTTTGGTAGCGAATTGGATCTAAATGGTACTTGGAAGAAGGGAACAAAAGTCCCTAGTATTTTTCAAAATAAATGGGAAAAAAAAGTATGAAAAAACAAAAATGTTTACACAAAACCAGGTTTTAAAAAAAATCAGTTTTGTTTTTTAGTGGAACTTAAAAACGAATAAACATAGATATTTGAAATTATCACCAACATTTTTATATTAACATTTTATATATATGGTAAAAAATTTCAAAATCTTTTTGAGCTATTTATAGACATTTAACATTTTTTGGTATGCATAAGTTTTTTTCTATAAATATCGATACATTTATTTCGCTCTGTAAAAATACTTGAAAATATAATACAAAGTTCTTCATAAGTATTTGAAGTTCAACTTTTGACAACATTTGTAAATACACGATAATTTGCGAATTATTTTATAGTTAAAAATTCATGAAATATTCAATTTGTTTAGCTTGAGGCTTGGAAATGTAATAAGTACAAGGTTCCTTATAATTTATAAGTAGATCATCGTGTAACCAAAAATTATAAAAACACAGTTTTTTTATAGACATTTTATGTTTAAATTTGGTGTTTACAAAATTAAATATTTAAATAAATTTATCATAAAATACACTTAGTAATATAGACTGACAGTCTTTGCTCAGAGTCATTTTTCGTATGTAATGATAATGATGTATCATTGAATTCAAATTTAACACATTCATTATAACGATTTATTCAATGACAAAGCACACTTGACACCTACTGTACTGCAGACCGGTTTCTACTTTAGTACTTTCCCCCCTTTTTTTTAAATTGTTTTTCTTTTTTATGACATAAGTAATAATTATAATATATTTCATCATCATATAATAAAAAAAAAAACACAATAAAAAATACAAATACAAATTAATTGTACATATGATTAGTAACAACCTCTCTAAAAAGCGAAGCTTGTGCTTGGAGAAGGAGAGTTCAAAACAAGGAAAAACAAAATTATAGTGTTATACAATATGAATTATTATTAATTTAATTTTAAGGTTAATATATATGACTATAGCAATATGTAAGTATACCTACTTCTAACTTATGTGAAATCATATTTACATATAAAATCAATATTATTTAAATTAATTGAATTAATATGCTTTACAAGACAATTTTTGTTTTAAATTTACTTATACCTATTATATGTTTAGTTTTTTTACATCAGTCAATATCAACATTTATAATACTCATAGCATTATTATATCGTATGGAAAAAATAATACCAAACCATTTAAATTTTTTTTTTTTATTGAGATTTTAATTTAAAATTATTAAAAAATATGTCGGAATCTGGAATAAATATATTAAGTAATAATGCCATATTATATATCATGTGTATGAAGTTTGCATTGCGTTCACAATTATTAAAAAATAACTGAAACATACTAGACTGAAAAACAACACTAGCTAGGAGGAACGTTCTCTATTAGATTCTAGTTATATCTGCAGCACTCTACTTTATAATATAATATAGATACCTACAGACACACACACACACATACACCGGTTATCGCGTTTGGCGGCGGGTTAAACACGCAGCACCTTACATTATACGAAAATACGTTTTAGCTTTAAAGGTCGTGATTAATTTAAAAAAGTAATTTCAAAATCTCATCCTTGGATTTATTAGCCGCCGGGCTCTGAGCCCGTTCGCAACATTAAGCACAACACACCAGTAATATATTATATATATATATATATTATATCCGTAATAATTTAATAATTTTTGTTGTACGTTCGCATCGCCGTCGTTATATAATTGAGAGTTGCGATATTATTACAAGTACATCACCGCCATCACTCTGTATACACCTACCTACACACGTAGAAGGACGTACAATCTATCTAATACACGGTTTATGTTATAGTATTAAAATCGGGTTTAATTACACACGCACCTTATGAAACACTATATTGCTATAATACGAGCCGATTAACATTATCGTCGTTATATTATTATTATTATAAGTTTTTTTTTTTTTTGTATTTTACATTTATAATATGAGTATACTTACGCATATATATTGTGATAAGGTCGAACGCGCGCCGATGAGTCATCTCGTACGCCGACACTCGTACAACACATATACATAAATATATAATATGATGTGTGTATAACGGCGGCGGCGGCGGCAGCAACAGCAGCAGGTGTGCACGAGGCGACAATAGGTCTGGCCGGGTTCGTTCTCGCGCTGCTTTATTATTATCATTATGCATTATTATTTTTTTATTGCCGCCGCCGACCAACTCGACGTCATTGCTACCGATGTTGATGATGATGATGCTGTGAGCAATGACGGCGGTGTGGTCGAAGAAACTCCGTCTTAAGAAATTGCACACACACACATCCACCCCATCTGCACAACCGACGTCGTCGGTATTGAAATTTGTGTGCGCACTAAACATTGACGAGAGAATATTTTATAAGACCCGAATACGGGACATAATAATATAATATAGTGTACAGAAAAACAGCTGGTGTCTTGAGTCGTTCTCACGGTTTATGCGTATTTATTATTTGACGACGATGGAAAAAAAAAAAACGACTGTTTTGCCTTGCACGCGATTAGGGGATGTATATATGTGACGACGGACGTTCCAACGCGTGTGTATATACATACCTATAATACATGTAAGATATATACTACGTAATACACATTGTTCCGTATAGCAACTCTACGTGTAGTGTTGTTCGAGTATAACACAATATTATATTAATAATAATAATAATAATAAAAAAAATTTCTCTAAAATTTCTATACAAGACTTTTTCTTACGTAATAATAGATCGTTGACCGTCGCCGCCACTGTACTTATAGGCGTTCTATATACGCGTCTATACATCGCATTTCTCTCCGTCTTCCTTCCTGTACGTGTCATTGCGGTCGCACTGTCAAGCACATACGCTCGTTCGTATCGTTGTTTTCATTCCGCCGTTTCGTCATTAACGCGAACATTTTGGTTCGACTCGACGTGTTCGCGTACAATACGCGGCTGGCTATGCGCACTGCAGTAATCTGCGATTCTCCGCATTGCATTGTGTATTTCACGCACGGATTTCGCAACATCTTCCGAACTTAATGGTATTATATTAATGTACGTATATTATTGTATATAGAATATAAATATCCCTATGCAGAATAGTTTACATAATAAAAACGTATATTTTTCATCCGTGATCAGACGAAACAGCGATGGCGACGACGTAAGACGTAACATCGACGTTTAGACAAACCCTCGCAGCGAGTGAATTACAGTGCCAGATCTGGGCGAGAGGGGGATGTATAACCAAAAATATCAGTAATATACCAAATAGTATATTAGTTTGTATTACTAATACACTATAGGTTACGCACGAGTATTACACCAATCTAGTATAATATACAATATATACCTGCGTACTTATATTATATAAATAAATACGTTTCACGGGTGTCGGGCATAATACATTCGGTATTGTGTAAGAGAAAGAGATAAATTCATAACGCTTCAAGAAATGTATATACTTAACAGACAAATTAAATCATTTTCCGACACGTGCTTCCACGAGGAAAAAAACAAACGGATTCAGATAAGATATTACAATTATTAATTAGTAATTACCATAACATATTGCGTTTAATTTTATTGAGAAATGCTTTTATGATTATTTATTGCGGTTATTTAAATATTTAAAAAGCGTATTTAACATTTTAATTTGAGATTTTTAAACTGATATTTGTGCTGTATCATTATACTCATTATAGATGGGAAATGTTCATCGTTCTATTTCCACAAAATATGGACGCGTGTAGACTGAGATAAGGAAATTATAACGTCAGAAATATTTTATTACAGCTGCAGATTTACCTCTTTTAGACGGATCAAACAAAAAAAAAATATAAAGTGTACTTACCTGATATTATAATTTCAGTAGTTTTATAAGTGATAATATGAAGTAATATATATATATTGTATAATGTTTAAATTTGGTAGAAATGTTATTATATTTATGAACATGCATACCACATCTATGCACGGTTTTGTGTAACGTAAATACGACGGGTATATACGATACACCTACATAGCATTTTTTTTCGGCGTACCTACGCATGTTTTATAAATATTTTAAACTTTTCAGAATATTATTCACCTGGTGTTTGGATGTGAACCGAGTTAGGATCGCAGTGACGGAGCAATGCTCTAAATAGGATTTTTTTCAACGAAAATTCTTTTGTTTCCTGGCTTGTTGGTATATCGCATTTATACAAGCCAATAGCCCATATTGCCACGAAAAATGTTGTGCGTTCATAGCAATCGCTGCATGAGATTTTCCCCGAGACTATTATGTTTTATGTATATATCGATTACTAGTAATTTTTTTTAGTCCCAAGCGTACTATATGTCATTGTTTATGCCAAAATAAAAGTCTGCCAAGTGCTGACAATGGCCAACATGTCCGTCCAGAGGGCGAAATGTTTTTTTTTGTAATTTTTTCATTTGTATTTGATATTTGTTATGCATTGAGTAAAATTATCTACGACAAATGTGTGTACAAACGTCAAACGAGTTCTAATTTGTGTATTATATGTTTTTGGAAACGATTCTGGGTTGTAATGAACCATGTATACGTTGTTTGAATATACTGCAATATACAATCCACTGCAGTCCGCGATGGTTGCTGACTTTCAGTAGGTCTGCACGACTATAAAGTTGTAAGTATTAGAGTGTTTACATGGAAGTATGGGTTTACCTTTGGTAACTACACACTGTGCCGTTTTGAATATCACCAATAACTACACCAAGCCTTACCGGAATACAAGAATGTATACGAGTTGTGAGTGTTGTGGTGTAGATGTGCGCACGGGTAGATGGTCGATGGTTATTTAATAGCCATTTTGGCGAATCTTTAAATACCATATTACTATACGTACAGGTACAATAGCGATCATAAATAATAATATTGCATTATTATATAACAATATTTCCGGTTTTTGAAGAAAAAATAATGGGCAAAAACGATGAAAGGACGTGACTCAGACCCATCATCGGTATTTTTGGTAGGTAGGGTAGGTATTATTCCAATTCCTATGGTTGTTTGTTGTACGACAAGGTCAAGTATTCAAAGGAAATGTTCAAAAATACGCATGCTCATATATGTTCATATGTATGTACAAACAATTTTGTCCGAAGACTTCACTGTTATATTGATGTTATAAATAACTTATACAACAATAATATAAATATATTTACCTACATAATATCGTTCAGCGTTGATTCAAAAATGTTCTGGTTTACTTCAAAATTACCTTCAAATACTAAATAGACGATCCTACATACATCTCCTTCGTTGTATTTATTTTAGTTTCCGTTTTTTCTTCATGTATCTAATAACATTCTTTTCTAGTTTCTTTGTTCCAATATGCTTCTTCTGCAATTATCCCTTGGTAAGGGTGATGTAGATTGTGGATTGCCGATGTAGCAATGATTCTCTTATTTTTAACGCTATAGGTACTAACTATCTCAACATTTTTCTTTTATTGTTTTGTTATTTTCATTATTGTATCTATTTTAAGTTTATTGACAAATAAACTCATTGATAATTGTAACTACTGGGGGGGGGGGGCTATGAGTCCGTACTTTTTATAAATTAATAAACTATCAGAAAGTAATATTATGGTTAGTGAAACTCCGTGAGCGAAATCTACCATCAAAACCTCCACTAGAATTATGGTTAGTACTCAGTAGCTGACATGTTAAATTGTTAAAATGTTAAATTTAACATCGCCTATTTTTTAATTTTGATATAGTTGTTTAAATAAGTAATTATTAAACTAATTTTTATTTTTATAAATTAATACTTTTATAGGTTGATACATACAGATGTTAAAATGTATAATATTGATTCAAAAGATACTGACTAAAATATAAGAATGAAAACATATAGTCAAACAATTAATACATTGCAGAGTTTCTAAAAAGATTAAAAATTCTGAAAAATAACACGAAGAACACATTAAAAGTATTATGTTTAATAGTTTTATAGTTATACATATAAAAGTAAAATGCATTAAATAATATGCAATTTTTAAGAGACATAGCTTATAATTTAGACTTTTAACACTTACTTTGTATTTAATTATAAATGATTTAAAAAAAAATCATTAATATTTTTTTTTTATTATTTATGATTTTTATACCTAATCAATGTATATAATACAATTTTTAAACAAAATAAAATTAATAATTAATTTGAACAGACAATTATTCGAATGTTCATATTTTCGAACACTCTTTATTTGTTCAAATTTCATTCAAACACACGATCTTCCTCCTATTGTACAATGTACACGTCATGTGTCTAATCTATTGGAAATATAAACAAATCAAACGCGTGGCATATATCATTATCATTTCATTATGTAATATATAATGCGTTAAAATATTATGGGTTTCCGTATTTCGTATTCTAATATACTATATTATACTCTATATAATATATTTTACAAGTAAATTGTATACCCATGTCGTAACTCAATTAACAAAACTGTTTTAAACTAAATTCATTCAATTTGGGTACTTCGAAAACGGTATTTTAATTTTAACGACATCGCATTTTTACTATTCATACTTAGAACTTAAAGATAGGCATACAATATAATATTATATTATTGAAATAAATTCAATGCGTGGTTTTACATAGATCATGTATGAATGACGACTGACTGGGGTCTATTATAATTTTTTTTTCACTCATCACATTTATAAATTATGTAATAATATCATAGGAAACCATCGCAGCACCATATGCCGACAAAGAGATATAGAAATATAAAGAGATATAGATATATACATAGATAATATTATAATATAGATAGGTATATATTATATTTTATAGGTAGGTACATACACTCGTTTCGTTTAGATTCCACTTTGCTTATGGTGTTGTTGTTTTAAATTAGAAAAATTGATGAACCAACGTATATTTTGAATGCAATAATGGCCATTATCTATGTGCGAAAAGTATGTCAGCAATAACGTGTTAGGACGAGCGATAACGCCACACGGAGCTGACGGAATAGAATTAAAAAACTTCCATCCGTCGATGTTTCAAATCATATAATAATAATTATTATTATTGTCGTCGGTGAAAAATAATTAAACCCGAGTCCTAGATAGATTATATTGTACCGATAAAGATCATGGTGTATTGTATATGTGTTATTGTGACTTAAATTACAAACGAATAATGTACAATATATTATGTCAAATACGTACCTATACATAGACGACGACTGTTGATGTTCGGTTGTGACGTGGGCGTCGGTGCATTGGCGGCAGAAGGTCTACGTGTATAATATTATTAAGCGTTGTTACCGGTGGGTTTAAACAAATTATTATGGAATTTTTAAAATTAAATAAAGTAAGAATTACGACTGAGAAAATGTCTTAATAATTATTCCAGGCCGGAAGTCGACGTACATATTACTTATTCAGTAAAAATAACACTGTAAATTATACACAAAAATCTCTACAGAGTTTCCTTGAATATATGTAAAAGAAATCACTGGAAATATAAAACGTATTGGCCAAATAGCATTTTTGACTTAAAACTTACAGCAAAAATAAAACCTTAGTGTGTTTGGACAGTGTGTCATTTCAGCATTAAAAAAGCAACAATCTCATCGTCGGTTTTAAATGTTTTTGAAAATAAAAAATCATTTTGAATACTTAAGCCGGGCTCACACCAAAGCAGTGCGGTTGAAGTGCGAAACAGGTGGCCAGGTTATGCTTGTGGATGGTGTCGGCTTGGTGAGTTTCAAGGCTATGATACGCGACATATTTTTACGAGGCCTTTTTAATGGATGTTGGGCGTTAATTTTGGTCCTCAGAGACAGATTTAGCTGAAGTCTATCGAAGAACCAGAATCATTAGACAAATACATGAACTTGAGACCCGATAATTTATTTTTTCTTCAGGCCACGGGGTCCTGTGTTACTGCACAGCTCGCATCACATTCAAATCGGTAGTGGTCTGGTAGTAACCCTGGAAGCGGGTCGTGTCATTTTTTTTTCACTGCATTGGTGTGTGTCCGGCCATAAGTAACAGCATCGAGTATAAGTACTTCGGGTGATTAGCTCCACTAGTGAGAAATATCCACCTGTTTTAATTTGTGGGTGCGTGCATCTACTACACGACGACTGAAAATGATTTGATCGTCACGAGTTCATATATAATTTATATGTATATATTATGCATAATGGATGATGGATAGGACACGAGTAGTGTGCTTGAAGAGAATACGTGTTATCGCAATTGTTACACACAGTTAAGATTGTGGTAACCTCAACAGTCAACATCGATAAGAGATAACTCCAGTAGAATTAAAAAATTAATTCATTTTTTAATTAGTATAATAAATTGTACATAATGTAAATTAAATAAAAAATAATTATAAATTGTAACAGTATTGGTTTTGAAAAATAATTGATTTTGTGTGCATTGACATAATAATTTAAGAGTCGGAAGTCTTAAGACAAAAAAAAAGGAATGTTTTCTTTTTAAACACACTTATATATATTATAATATTTTTTACTCAATGGCCCATGTTGCTGGGGTCTTAAAAAAAGAAATTAATAAAAATATATATATATATAAGAAATATGGTTTTACCATAAACCACTACTGTAACTACACGTAACCAAAGTGGTAACGTATATTCTCTTCAAGCAAATTATACCATGCAGTGTATTAGGGATTCCATATCCACGTGTATATAATATTATCTATGCACAGGTTCCAACCTTTGAATTCCGTTCGGCCTTTAGTAGCAGTCCGATAAGAGCTGATGTAATAATATATACGGGTGACTGGGAATCGAGAGAGTCGAACTTTAAAACGATCGCCGAAACCAGAGTTTGGGGCAATTCGTCCCCCCTCATTGCAGCACTTTATAAACAAATTTAAAGCTGTATAAAGCGAGTAAACATTTTTCGCGGCCTATATATTATGCTGATTTATTTTAGAACGTCAAACAAACAAACTCTAAATAATCAGTACATATTACATAATATCGTAAACGATAATATGTCGATAATACCATAATAGATCGATGCACTTGTATCTAAAATATACCGTGTATGTAAAAACTCAGGTTTTTTGTGTGACCATTGTTACCGATATCTGTGATGAATCATACGCGTAGATTGAACAGGTGCGACAATTATGATTACTCATTCGGTAAAGTAAACCATATTTTGTAAACACGGTCGGTACACTTTTTTGTTGGTTTATTTTTTTTTAAACATTGTTCAACTGTGCATGTACATACTTTATAACATATAAGTATGACACAATACATCATACACGTGTATAGAGAAATTCCCTACATATAATATAGTTTTTGTTGGAAACGGCACGACGTTTGATGGTCCACGGCGAGACGTGGCGTCAAACCCTGACAAGAATATTGTAACCGTATGCCGGAACTGAGAAAAATGATTAGACAGGAACATTATTGATATCCCGATTTCGTGCCTATAGTTAGGGCTATACATGCATAATATTCAGACGTGTACGCAAACGTAAATTCGAAAACTAAAATAATAAGTATAAAATATACCTATAATAACTTGAGTACCACTCTACCAGGTATACGAGGAAACTATAAAATTTACAAACATTTCGATATTTCACAAATTTTTAATGATTTATTAGTGATTTATCAAAAAAAAAAAAAAAAATTGAGTGATTTCCAATTTAGTTTATTATCTTGATACAATCGCAAATATTTTACTTGTGATACCTACTTCTTTTATCTTCGTACAAATACAGTCGTCGATTTATAGACAAGTTTATTGTATTGTAGTCATGAAATATGAATAGATCACTTATATTTATTATTATTGTTATTACAATTACTGAATTATTATATATTTAAAATTTTTTAAAAACTAGATTTGTTTAAATTGAATGCCATATAATTGTTATCAAACCATGATTATATTAATTTAATATAATTATTATTTATTAGCTAGGTACATCGTGCATATCACCTAAACATAATACATATGTGATATACTGATTTGTTATATGAAATGTAATATACTGTCGTACTGATGTATAAGCTTAAAAATATATTATTTTATATAACTAAAAGTTGACTAATTATAGGTAGGTACTTAATAAGCATCAAAACTAACTTGGCTGTTAAATAATTTTTACAAATTAGTGATTAGATGCAAAGTACAATAGTGCTTAATTTTGGTTGTTATTTTTACCATATTTAATTTCAGTAAAATGAAAACAAATATAAGGTCATATGAAATAAAAAAGAAGAAAATGTATCTATTCTTATCTATTTTTGTGGGAAACCACAGTCAGAGGGCTGGACAAAGGCTTATGGATTTTTGAGGAAATATAGAGTCGTTCAAAAAAACACATACACGTTACACAATCGTCGGTCGGAATAATATGTCGTTCGAAATAGGGAAAAAATGTAAAATGACGAAAACCCTATGAACGCAAGAACGGATATTGTCATCGTTGCCCGTCTGTCGAATGAAATCACGATGTTTTCGACGTGATTTAGTTTTTCTTTTGTTTGGCTCTTTGTACAATGGCCTTTCGAGTTTCGACTCGCGAGTCACGATTAATTGAATTCGTTCTCGGTGTGTCAAAAAGTCAGAAATGATTAATTAAAACAATCTATACTGTTATATGTATATATAATATGTAATATAATACACATATAGCATTATACGCACCATATTTCTAAAGCACAAAAGATACGTTTTCGAAATCGTATATTTTCCTGTTGAATGCGGAAATAAGGAGTAAGGACGTACAATATAATATAAGGCTTTAATGGGTTACCCTCGGAGACTCGAGGATTAACATTCAAAATTGGCTTTTCGATAGAAAAGTACCAATTAAATTGGCATTGTATATTTGTTGAGCTTTTAATGAATTCACATTGGTATACAAATGAAAAGTTGATTTTGTGCCAAATTATAACGTGTAAATAAATTGGCTTGGGATGACTAACCGCGGGCAGCATATTGACACACGTACATACATATACACACCATAATAGTTTAAAAAAACAATTTAAGTACACATTTGTTTAACATTCTGCAATGCCTTTGTATTTGATTAGTGCATTATGGGTTTTTAACAAAAAAAAAAATATATATATATATATATACACGAAATTGTCATGTTTATTTTATTAAATTATTTAAATTTATTACGTGTACCTATATATTAAAAAAGCAATAGGTAAAAAGTTTCAAGACGAAATTGTGTATAGACTATAGGAACAAGATATTATTATATTATATAATATTATTGTGATTAGACGACGTATCTACTATGTGTAAAGTTTTTACACAAACGCTAAATTTTGGAGAAGATTTTAAAATAGCATAAAAAAATATTTTTAAGTTATTCTTGTTCAATTATTGTTTCTTTCTTATTCCCTTTTGGTGTATTATTTACCATGAACGACAAGCATGTCGTGTACTAGGGTCCACAGGCACTAAGAGAGAAACTACACAAAATTTCAACAATTTCTTTTTCCTTGTTCTGTTTTGCTAGTTTTTCTAAATAATTTTAGAATATAGTATGTATAATAAAGCGCTTAATCTAACAGGAAACAGCACATACAAAAATGTATATAAGTATATATAATAATATATCTACATAATACCTACCTTATATTATACTCTATTTAGGTCTTATTGTGTCTTAAATTATCTCTTATCTTATAGCGAGTCTTGTTTACTTCATTTACAATTTAAATAATATATAGGTACCTGGTATACTGTATATTAACAATATGTCCTAAATTTGCATCAGTCAATGACTTTTGAAATAATTTTTTTAATAAAATATGCAATAAAAACATAAAAAAAAAAACTCTAAATATGTAAAAAAAAAAATTGAATTATAAATTGTAATATTTATATGGGTGTTCCATGAATCGGATATGTATTTAATTTACCATAATTTCTGATTTAAGCAGATATGAAAAATAATTGAATTCATAGCACTGATTTATAATATATAATATCAACCTATGGTTACGTTTACAAGACGAAATCAATAATTAATTTTGTGATAATAAAATTCCAATATATTTTTATGTTAAATGATTCGTGTCGTTTATAACTAATTTGTTAATGTAACACTCGTTGTGCAACGTTTATAGACATAGGTTTATTCACTATATTTGAAATACCTATACACAATACTATTATATATTATTCAGCTTTTGCAGTTCTTATAAAAATATTGCAGCAAAGTATAAGTAGGTATTTTATTATAGTGGGTGACATGACAAAATCGGCAGATAAAAATATTGGTGATGTACTAAAAACCAATAATCTTTCAGTCAGCGAATCTTCTTTACACCCGACCTATATCTCCACGTGGCTAAGTATAATGATTAATCACTTTTGACTGGGCGATTTATATTTCCTACGTTAGATAATATTATGTACGTTTATATGCAATTACCGCCAATAATAAGTGGAGTTGACCTACGATGTAGGCGAAGTGAAGAAATATCTGAGCGGGGTGGGCTATCAAACAATTGAATGATCATACCTATCTATTTTGTCACTGTATATACTATATAGTAGGTTATAGTATACCTAATATATATTAACCCGTGTGCGCGTCGTGCGATAAATTAACATATAATACAACGCGTTATAATCGTGACATTGGTTACATACTCATTTTCTCAAATTATTTTAAATATTTATTAGACCGATAATTTAATAAACGGCTTTTTTTTTTTTTTTTAATTTTTTTATATAGGTAGGTATGTACACAAATATAATTTTTTTTGTTTAAATTCGTAATAGAATTTCTAGAACGTTCTATGAAACGTCGAGTTGGCTCTGTGTAATATTTCTCATGTGATTGATTTAAAAATTAAAATCGATTAACAACAACAGCCAAAGAGGAGCTCCGAATCTATTTATACAACGATTGGCCAAGTCAACTGTTAATATCGATTGTACAAAGTAGAAATTATAATTTTGGGCGATTTAACGGTTTTTAATTTAATTACATTTTTAAATTTTTTATCTATACTTCCGAAAGCCCATTAACACGGTATTATAATGATATACAAGTAAAAGAGAGGGAAGTTGCTCTGAAGTATTATTAGTAGGTATGAGTGTACATACATCGTCATTGAGTAGGTCACTCTAATGAGTGTATTATATTTGAAATATAATATAATATATAACGCAGACGCGCACTCGTGATATTTTACATAAATATACCTACTTCATATTTTATGAAATGTATAGAATAATGCACAGGATGTTTCGGACCAAGTTTTAATGAAAATTTTAATTTAAAAAAATATAACAACCATATATTAAAAAACAATGAACGCCAGATTTATGTTTTTCACGTATTATTTATTATTATTATTATTTATTATTATTATTATTTATTTATTATTCGTGCACATTCGAATGGAAATTAAGAAACAAAACCGTACATCAAAATGCTTGTTTAATGAAAATTCATATACCTACACTGCCACACTGTAATAAGTAGGCACCTATTTATATTATGTATATTATACATTACGCTGTCGTAATTATATGGTCCGCTGAAAAAAATGAAGGCATATTTACCTACTCGTAATGAATATTTACAATAACGACGCTTTTAACACGATCACGTACCATTGTATCAACACATTCATTTTGTGTGAAGCTTACAACAATATTTAAAAATTTAAATGGTATATAGCCAAGTACGTTCCGAATGTTTTTCTTTTATGATGGGGTGTTAGTACTCAAATCAGAAATGTGTTATTCGGCAGGATAACAATTTTACATTACGTTACACAACTTACAACAAACATTTGATTTGGACAACTACCGAACTAGGTATACGAAAAATAGTTAATGTGACTAAGAATGCCGCCGCGTCGACAAGTGAAAATCCGCGGCCAAGTATTTATTTTAGACATTCCCAACCAACGGCAGTTTTCAAGGGATTTCCGGCGCATAAATTGGTCAAAATGTAAGTTTGTTTGTTACCGCAGTGCATAGGTTCGATAAATGGGGTGATAGGATTTTAGGCTGAAACAACACAATTTATAGTAAACTGTAGTAAGATTACAATAGTATCCAAGATTGATTATTACAAGTAAAGTTTACGAGCAAAAATTTTATACAAACAATGTATACTCTAAAAAAACTATAAATTTATATAAACGTATAATATTATAAGGTGTACTTTGACTGCCGAGACAATAAGACTGTAGTTTTATACCATTGATGATATCGTGTATTTTATCGAATAATACAAAATACAAATATCATCATAAAAATTGTTTTTCGACAATTTCGTATAAATTACACGTGTTGTATATAATAATATAATGATGCACTTACTAAAAAAATTATATTTGTTTTCAAACGTCTGCAGCTCTATATTAGTATTCGACTTCCGTTTGTCCAGTTTGTCATGTTACGTACGTAGGTTACATCCCAAATAAATATTTATGTAAATGTAATACAAAAACCTATAAAAAAAGGAAATAAGGCGAAAAAATACGCGTCAATACTTATTATATAACAGTTGCTGAATGTGTCCGTTTCCGGCGACAAACAATTTCGAGATCTTAATTTCTTTCTAATCGCGTACTCATGAGATTTTATAATTTATAATAATGATTTAACGTATATTAAAGTATCATGTATAAATTAATACATATACATCCTGCATCTGGTAAATGTGTCATAATTATATGTAATTACTAATTTCAGGGTAAAATTGTTAATTTCTCCAGATACATATCGTTTATACCTATGTAATTTATAACCATGTATGTATTATAATATAGTGGTGGTTCCCAAATTATAAATAATAAAGTTAGACATTTGATTGCAGGGTAGACGTGGAGGTAATATATATATTATGTTTACTTTTATACTTAGTATTTGGATAATTTGATGAGTGGGTGTAGTATACATATATTATGCATTTATCTTCATCATATTAAAATGTTTCTTTTTATTATAGTTCTAATAATATGCCATTAATGTTTTTTTTTTAAATTTTTATTACAATCCATTAACAATCTGTAAAAAAATATAGCTAAATATAAGCTTGAAGCTTCGACAACTATTTGCAAGTTCATCGATGGTTTCTTCAAACGTTACTGGAATGTCTCTGTGAATGCCCATCAAATCAATATTATTCGACCGCTCTCTTCAACAGTTTTCTTAAATAGGTCTTAAATCACCGTAGTGTGAAAAATGATGGCTTATCGATTTTTAAGTTGTTTCCAAACTAAAAACTCACCATTTCATTATTAATTACGGTGTTGTATTGTTAAATGTTATGATGGCAGTAGACATTGTTTATTATATCGTTCACCTTGAAATATATACGCTCACAAGTGTCTATAAATTATGATAAATATAACACAGCCATCTTATTGTACGCGCTAGTTCTTATTTTTCACTGGCAGGTATTAATACAAGGATAGGTATGTACACGTTGCTGTTATTATTGTCATAATATATCCGATTAAAAATAATTAAAAGCGTGTAGTTCAATAATCCGTAATCCGTTTTAGAGACAATCGAATAAAAATTAAAAAAAAAAAAAGTCATCGTGGTCTAGTAGAGGGGTGTTTTACGCCTAGATTACCCCTCGCACACATTGCGGGCAGGCAATAATGTCATTATGAGCTGTCGGAGGCTATGAACTATTTTGTGTTTGAGGCACACAAGTCCAACGGTTATCGATACGTTAATGATATTGCACTATGATCACACCGTTTTGGATTCGACGTTATCGCACAGCGACGGCGCTAGGGCGAACGCGCGATTGATAGCTGTTTGTCGAGTGTCTTTGCTATGCATTCGACACGATATCGTCATAAAAACCACACCGAATCACGCGTGCCCTAAATCTGCTCTGTTAATCTGCGAATGTCTAACCTATACGGTATTATAACATTATGTCGGTCGTCGGCAGGCGCGCGGGTTTTGATAGCGGCGACTCGAGGGCTATTTATAATATGCTGTGCATAATCATTTTTGTTCATTAGACGGCGACGTACGCATCGTTTTCGTCCAAAACGTCAGCAGTGGCGTTTTTTTTTTTAGGACTAGGAGATGCTAGAAGGGAAGGGGTAATCACCCCGGACAACACGTTTTGCGGCAGTGAATAATTCATTGAATTTGTATAATACTCACATAATATTTTATTTTTCTTAATGCTAACTCATTATCATAAATATAAAGCCTATAAATATTAATTAAATAATACAGACTGGGTATAGCTTTGTATTATACCTAAACAAAGAGGAGAAAGTATATATATATATATATATAAAAACACCAGAAAGATTTTTACCTAGGCATAAAATAAAACAAATGTGAATTCGTTGTACGATACAATTATCGTTTCTTCCAGGTGGATTATATAGGTAAAGTAAATTATTTATATTTTCCTGCTTTTTCGGGTGTACAGTTGTTGCTCCAAAATTCAAAAACTATACGGGGGGAATAATTAAAAATAGTTTCCTCGTGAAAAACTTTATTTTTATTGTTTTATTTTCTCTCGTATTATACAGCCATGGCATAAAATATAGTACCTACATATACGTGTTCCGTATCAAAATGATGCACATTGTTGGTCAGACGAATATTATATTTTATGCGCTTTGATTCTGTGCGAGCGCTTTAATTCTTGAACAATTTAAGAACCGTAACAAATAATTATTGTAAACCGTTCATGATCATTATAATAACTACCTCCGGTACCATCGGATTGGTACATTCATAGTGTAAAGTATACGATGACGAAAAAAAATATTATTATATATGTGAAAACTGCAGCTACGTGCAGCGCGCATAATATTATATACTACGAGGTATATTTTAATGCATGTGTGCCATATAATGATTATATGTAAATTTTCGCGTGCACCTATATAACATAATATCAATAAGTAATCATTAATGTAATATTATAGGTTTGAATTTTAAAAAATATGTATCGTGTGGTTAATTTTAATGACTATTTAGTGCTGTTTAAACTTAAATATACAATTATAACAAATTAATAATACTGCAATAGCAAAACTATAATTCTGGTTTAAAAATTATTCCTTCTCGTCCGTTTTATACACACAATAATAGCTAAACAAAGTAATGGCCATTAGAACATCAATTTTTCATTTCCCAGAAACCGCACATTAACTTGTTTTTTTTTTTTTTTTACAATTTTATTTCAACGTAAATTATACACATCCTTTTCAAGTATAATCACTTTTACGTTTTGAAATGTCGAAAGCCCCCCAGGGGTGACCAGCTTCAGAAATTTTTAATAGGTACTGTAGTGTGCCCAGAAAGAGGCTACCGAGGTCCTAGACCGGCTGCAAAGTTGTCGCTCACGACTTCGTGTAATATAAATTATAATATTTTCATATAATATATTTAAACAACTATAAAAACGATAATAACCTTAAGCCAAAACTAGATTACAGGGGTGGTTAGTGAACATTTCAATTACTTGATGTGTTTAAACATTTACGATTTAACCTAAAATTCTTGTAATAAAAATCGCCAATTAGAAGGAAATAAAAGTAGTAAAAAATAGACTTCAAAGTACAATCTCGACGTGAAAATTGCATGTACAGATAATACGGGCACGTATTCATACTTGTTTAATATTCTTAAAATATAGCTTAAAATAATCTTTCGGCTAAAAGCGTAATATATTATTATGTGTCTTAACATCGAAAATCGCGTATAATTATTATTTCCTCAAGTGTTTGCAGTAAGTACCCAGCGTTATCGGCTGGTTTATTTTTAAGTGTCCAAATATGTATTTTGTTATGTAACCACCGAATTATATAACTGTTTTAATTTTTATCAAATTGTATAGAAACGTCTAAATCCATTTACCTATATATATAAGTATAAGTGCTCGCGCATGGACGAGATCTCATTTAGAATTTGCCGTTCGCCGGGTGGATTTTATTCTTTTTTTCTCGGATATTGACAAATTTCGTGTATAAAATATACATATTACATTATTATACACTTCCGCATTGGTTTGGTGATCGTTTTATATTTCTGTCCAGGTCCCATTCGTGGGATATAATCATGGCACGAGTTAACTGGCATATTTTATATATTGTTTTTTTTTTTATAAAATATCAAGAAATAAAGCCAAGTAAGATAAAAATTTGTTCCGTGATGCAAAGAAACGAAATTTAAAACGACTTTGTATATATTTGTTTTGTTTTTAAAACATTTTTTTGATTATTAATAGCCGTCATATATTTCACGGTTTTATGATTTCTATAATTTGTTTTTATATTATGCATTATGTTTTATTTTAAATTTAATCAACTTTCACTTGTTTATCGAATCATTTAGTGCCTAATTTATTTTTAGACATCTTGATAGATACCTACATCTCATATTATAATTATCGGTCAACTTGTTTTGTCTACTTTATTTTTATCGTTATTTACGTATTGTTGTACATATATAAGTTATAACATGTAACAAAATATTTTGTATTCATAATCTTCGAAGTAATCTAATTTCAGCATATTTGTAGACACTTGGATTTCAGAAAACATTCGTATCAGTCGTTCGTATTTTTGTGCATATTTTGTTATCTTTTTTTCATATTTTAAATACTATAAAACACCATCACTAGATATGATTATTTTTTTAACTACTCCTATTGGGAACTTGTTTTCATAGGAATCGTAGAATTCATTTGTTATTTGGGTATTCGGAAAATATCCATATCCGATAAATAATACCTGACTTACCTAACCAAATTTTTTAGAAATTTTTAGACTTGAATATTATAAACATTATATATAATTTTCAAAATATTTAAATCTTTTTGTGGTATTAATAGACATTTGAGATTTTTAACTCTTGTTTGTTTTTCATTTATACTTATATTCTATGAAAAATTTTTGTTTTCGAAGAAAAATGCTTGAAAATGTAATACAATGTTTCACATAATTGTCATGCTACAATTAATAAATATCAAAAATAGAAATTTATAAACATTTATTCTATTTAAACTTAAGATTTGAAAATTTAACAAAGTTTTTCACCTTTCACAAAAAAAAAAAATTTACCGGTAAGTCAAATTCATTTTTTATGAGCGTTTGAAATTAAACATTGGATATTCACCCGTAAACTATCAATTTCTCAGAGAGTGATTTTCTGATTTTGTTGTAATTCAAAAACGAATATATGTAGACACTTGAAATGTTCGCCGAATGTTGAAATATCATTCTCTATGCACCATAAAATTTAAAAAATATTTTGACACATTTTAAGCTAATTGTAGACATAAAAATGTTTTTGATTTTTGAATATTGATTAAATATTAAATATAAATATTAAAAATACATAGCCACAATTTTTTTTACATGCATTTTATGTTACAATTTTGATCAAAATTCATCAAAATATCGAATATTTGCAAATTATTTTGTATTTAATAATCTATAAAATGTCCGATTTTTATGTCTTAAGGTTGAAAATGTAATACAAGGCTTTTCGTAAGTAGTAATATTGTAACCGAAAAATCTAAAAATGTATTTACACAGTTTATTTTTATAGATATTTTAAATTCAAATTTGTATGAAGCTAGAATTATATATTCACGAAGACTAACAATGCTAGTTATTTCGTTGTAATTTGAAAATAGCATTTGTAGGAAATTGAAGCTTTTTGACGTGCTGACAAGGTATATTACTTTTTACTTTAGGAGGTAGGTATAGTTATATAATTAAGTTTTAAAAAATATTTATATTAATTTTTAGTTATTTTTACTACAAATCTATTTACACGGTTTTGTCAGTCTGTGCTGATTTACAAGTTAATCACAACTGAGTGATATATGAAATAATATTATAATACGATAATTGCAATATTTTTGGCAAAATAAATTCAACCTACCCACCGTATTACTGAAAGTATAATAAATTAGGTTCTTTTATAACAATATAAATATATCATAATTTATTACATATCTTTATAAACTAGGCTGACAGACCGCCTCCGTTCAGAATAATTTTTCTTCGTAAACAATAATTTATCATTGAATTCAAATTTAACATAGTCACTACAGTGAAGACCTAATCAACGACAAGGTACACTAGGCACTTACAATATAGCACAGCGATTTCACCGATTTTTTTAATTTGAATATGCATTGGCGTAATGATTAATTGTGTAGTTCAATACATAAAATATTGTTTTTGAACTGCCGTAAATATTTTAAATGTTCTTATTAATTATGTTTTTTGTTTAAATATTCATGCGTTACGCGGAAATTATATTTATCCAGCAAAATTATCAAGTCTGTGAAGTATACTGCCCAAATTCATAACGCCATAACGACATCGACCTAATGTCATGGCCATTGAGATCGAATACGTATAGTTTCACACATAGAAAGACAGAACAAGAACAAAAATACAGTTTAATTTCCCAAATTATATTATTTGATGTCGACGATTTTCAAAACAAAATTGCTACGTCATAAATTCATAAATCATCCATCATAATAAACGTGTTTGATATACGGTCGGATTATTCAATTATATTTAGATATCATTCTAATTAATTGCAAATCAATAAAATTACCTATTGTTATTTCAAATAATATTTATTAATATAATTAAATAATATTTTTACAATATTATTATCGGACTGAGACTTTTTTATCTCGACTTATTGTGTGAAACAAACGATTAAAAGCTGCACATTTATAATTAAAATTTACATGATAAATAAATATTTATATAGATAAAAATATATAAATATAATTAATATGTAATTTATCATATTAAAATATTTATTATGTGTTACTTTTTATTTATACTGATAAATTGTTTACTTGGACGAAAAAAATGTGTTTTGTACATTTGTTGATTTTAAATCTTGTTGATTGTACGTCTATTAGATTCTGAGCGGAGCGATGAAAGTTTTGATTTTATAATGATGTGTGTTTCTCTCTTTGTTATCACATCATTTTTTTAAGTATAGTATTTAAAGATTTTCGACATCAATAACATTTCTAGTAGAAAAGTGAATTTATTTGGTACTTTGGCGGGTTAATTATTTTTTACTTTTCTTAATGAATGGAAAAAACAAAAAAAAATTTGAGAAAAACAGGAATTTTTACACCAAACTGATTTTTATTGTAATTAAAAATGAATAACCGTTGATACTTGAAATTTATTTATTTATTTTTATATAGGTAAAACAAAAAAAAAATTATTTATTTTTATTTTGTGTTTCAAAAATTTGATACACTCTTTAAAGGTCGAGCGTCGTACGGTTTTTGTTGGGTTTTTGTTAATACCTGAAAATAAGGTTAACTAATATAAAAAAAAACAAAAACAATAATAATAATAACACTACAATTATTGGATTGCGTTTCAAAAATAAAAATTGTATTTATTTTAATTATTATTCACTTGCTCCAAATGTATTTCGTTGTATTTAATTTTTAATTTACTATATCATGAACACAGAGGTTAACGAATACAAAAACCAAGCTTACTGTTTAAAAACTTAGCTTTCCAGATTTAATTTGGTTTTATTTAACAATTCTAATCTTATAAATACTTCGCAAGCTTATGAGCATTTATTTTTGAAAACTATACCTTTATGTGAAATAAATTTACTTCAGGACTATTATTCATTGTTGGTTTGTTGCTTTGATATTTTGTACACAAATATAGATAAGTGTACATATATAATATGCAAATAATAAATTTAAAACAAAGGTAGTAAAAAGTGATGATAAAATGTAAATAAGTGTAGGTATAATGAACAGAGCGTAACTGACAGAAGTAAAATATGAGAGAATATTATGAAATGCGGGTTCGACGGACCACGACCTTTTTATAATCGAAACATAAACAATGATGTAAAATTAACCTACGAAAATAATTAAACAGAACGCATGCGATTCGAGTACCTATATAATATATTATATATTATATTATTAACGACGACCTATCAAAGTATCAACTATATATATTATATAGGTATTACATATATAAAAAAAATATATATAATAATATTATAATTATATTATGTGGCTATGCATAATAGTACTTATCATGGCTCGAATCTTAAAATTCATTAGGAACGTAAAACTCGAGATGAGGTGAAAAATAAAAACTTCAAACACGTGAAATGTAAATTATTATAAATACCAATATATTGTACAGGCCTATTCGTTAGGTCACCCGTATTTGTAACTGATTAGTCATTAGTCATATCCAAAGATACGATTAAATAAAACTAACAGTTATTACAAAAAAATATATTATTATACCTACATATAACACCTTTATTATGAAATACACGTAACATATTAATTTTAATCATATTTGACAATATACTGGCAGTAATCGTTCTAACCGGGTTGTTTTATGTTTGATGTTTATACTGTTGAGTTTAGACTTGAATACAACCGCAGTTTTTATAGGATTCCCAAACAATCGAAATGTGTTTTGTAGCAGGCCCGCAATTGATTATTTTCGATCTGGCGATAACCTAAAAACACTTGAACGAGTTGATAATATTATGGTTTTTCACGTATCCGAATTTTGGCCCCTCCGCACGGAACCGGCGTGCGAATGTGCGCCCCCCCCCCCCCC
>JACXSJ010000806.1:0-121986 GCA_014851325.1 Pentalonia nigronervosa | reverse complement strand
ATGTTTACAATAATAAATATAAATTATGTTGATAAATGCCAAAATCGCATTAGAGCATTTAAGTAGAGATGATGAACAGTTTTTTAATAATATTACTTTACTAACAGCATCTGACAGTTTAAACAAAGAAATGCAAGACAACATATTTAATGCAGATAAATCATATGGTAGTGTAATCGAACATACTATGTATACTATGGGTGGTCAAAGCTCAGATATTGGCATTGAACATAAATATGATACTGAAGCAGAAAGTTTAAAAGAAAATTTGAACAAGATACTTAACTGAATATCGACGAACAAAGATCATTCGATGATAAATATTTAAAAAAAGACTAATAATAAGCTAGAAAAGTTCGTAATAATGGCCAATTAGCAACTTTATTTATAAATTTAGGAAAATAAAGACAAAAAAAAAAAAAAATATTAGTGTTCAGTCTACTTCAATAGTTCATCGAAAAAACAGAATTGGATTGACTAATGAATCAAAAAGAATATAAGCAGGCCGCCCATCAAATTCGGAAAAAATAGTAAATACCAGTGGCGAATTCTCCAGGCATGCTCAGGAATAAATTTTAATTTTTTTATAATAATAATAATAATTAATAAAAATACAAAAATGATTTTGCTATTACAAATATTATATTACGTACTTTAAAAGAAACATAATGTATGGCAAAATTTTCATCTATTTCTGTTGCACTTATCTGTGTTAGTGTTTATCTTTGTCGTAACATTTAATTACAGAGCATGCGATAGATGTGTGCGCAAGCTATACGACGTTTGTTATAGCTGTGAAATACCGGTTATTCTGAGACCTGCTCTCTACTAGCAGCCGCGGTACTTACCGCCCAGGGCATGCTTATTCTGTTGGGCTTCGTCAATGCCGAATGCCGTCATTTAAATCAAAAATAACGTGTACGAGTATATGACAATTTTTATTCGTTTTATTTTATTGTGCTATTTTTTAATGTTGTTAAATGTAATAGGTAATATTGTTTAGAAATATCATAAATATATTATTTTAAAAATGGCTATCGTAGAAAATGTATGTATTATAAGTGACTTGATTTCTAAGCCTTTTTCTAGAAGATCTTTTTCTGAAAAAAGTGAAATTATTAAAACAGGTAGGCCTTGTCCGGTAATCCCTAATCTTACAAGTGTTCACAAAGATAAAAAAAAGAGAATATATTAGACATTTTAATATTTCACAGTATAATAATACTATTTGTTTAACGGGTTCTTGTGTACTAAAAACACTTTACTGTTGGCCGTGCTTATTATTTTCAACAGAAAATGGTGTTTGGTCAAAAGTTGGTTTTGATAATTTAAATACATTAACTTTAGCGATTTGTAGACACGAGAAATCAATTAATCATTTAAAATGTTTTCTTCAAATAAATACTTTAGGTAAAAATCGAATTGATCACCTACTTGACGATCAACAAAAAACTTGTGATTTAATGCATAATGAAAAAGTTAAAAAAAAATCGTGCAATTTTGAAACGTATGATAAATGCTGTATGTTTTTTAGCGAAACAAGAATTACCTTTTCACGGTCACGATGAATCTAGTACATCTATTAACAAGGGTAATTATTTAGGACTCCTAGAATTAATTCGTCAGTATGATCCTATTCTAAACAACCACTTAATATAATCGACGGTATTTCGAGGTACGTCATCCGCGATTCCAAATGACATAATTGCTTCCCTAGGTTCTTTAATCATCGACAGATTAAAAGAGGAACTTGATCAAGCTGATTTCATTGCACTTATTTTAGATGAAACATCTGATATAATAAACAAATCTCAACTTTTTATGGTTATACGCTTCGTAGATAAAAATGGCGATGCTCAAGAGAGATTTCTTCATTTTACTGATGTAAGCAATGATAGATCTGCCACAGCATTATTTGAACATGTTAAAATAGTTTTAAATAATTTTAATATCGGTAAAAAACTTATAGCCCAAACGTACGATGGAGCTGCTGTTATGTTTGGGCAAAATAATGGTTTAAATGTTAAAGTTAAAGAATTATACTCTTGTGCATTTTTTGTTCATTATTATAGCCATATGTTAAATATAACTCTTCAACAGTCAGCTTCAAATATTAAAGATTGCAGGATTTTTTTCCAAACAATGTCTGGTCTGGCAGCTTTTTTTTCTAAATCTTCAAAACGGACGAATGTTCTTCATAATTTCGTTAAAAGAAAATTACCTTCAGTAAGACCAACCAGTTGGAATTTTACTTCAAGACTTGTAAACACCATAAGAGAAAATTATGATATGCTGTTATTATTTTTCGAGCACATACATGAAAACTCTGACGATTGAGATAGCGAGTCAATTTTGAAAGCTCAGGGTTTTTTGTTTTTTTTTTAAAAGTTTTTATCAAAGTTTTTACTAACTATATTTTCAACAATATTTTCATTCACTGATGTTTTTTTTGATATACTCCAAACTAAAGCTATGGATATAGCATATTGTATAAAAAAAGTTAATGAAATTATAATTAAACTGTAAGAAGTACGCGAAAATGATTTTGAAAAAATATTTAATGACCTTAATACAGACGGCGGAAACTGCAGTGAGCCCCCTGCAAGAAAACAAATACGGATAAATCGAAAAATTGATGATGACTTAAATTATAGACATTTATTTAATGAAATATTTGGTAATATCTTGAATCAAATTAAGAGTAGATTTGAATCTATAGGAAAGTTGGAGTTTTTTTCATTACTTAATTCTGAGTTGTATGAAAAACATAATAAATAATTTCCAGAAAATGAACTTAAGTGTTTAGAAAAACAGTACGGAAGTTTCTTTGATATTCTCAGACTGAAAAATGAGTTACACGTTTTGTACAGTTCAGCAGATTTTAAAAATAGACCAATATTCGATATAATTAAATTCATGAATTTAAATAAACTAGACTTAGGGCTAAAAGAAGTATATAAACTAGCTAAATTAATTGCAACTATTTCAAGTATAACAGCATCAGCAGAAAGAACATTTTCAGCCCTCAAAAGAATAAAAACATATTGTAGGTCTACTCAAGGTCAAGAAAGACTATCTTCTCCAGCAATTTTATCTATCGAAAAAAATGTATTAGAAGATTTAAAAACGAGCCCTGAATTTTACGATAAGTTACAGAAAAGTTTGTTGAAAAAGAAGGGAGAATTGACTTTATTTACAAATAAAAAAAAATATGGAGGTAACTTAATTTTGCTAAAAGAGTTATTCAACTCTCAATTAAAATAAGTATTATTTAAATAAGCGCTGTTTAAAAATATTAAATTAAAATCTTAAAAATAAACGATTACAAATTTGTGTATTATAAATTAAATATAACTATAATACATCATGATAAATATAAATTTAATGAGCATGCCCATACATCAGAGTGATCATTCGCCACTGGTAAATACATTGAAAAGAAAAAAATTAAAAGAAATTTAGACACCAACATAAAAGTAAAAATACCTAACGGGAAAACCATTAAATGTAGAAAATTATTAATAACATTGTACTTCAATTTTATAGTTTTAAATTTTAATTGCATGCGTAATTTATTTTACATATATCTATACATTATATTTTGCATATTTAAGCATTTGCCAAGGACAAGAGTATACAATTCATACAGCTCTCATAATAATTTGAAAAATTATTATCCAATTATACTTAATTTTATATGTTTTTTTTTTTTTTGGAAAAACAATATTTGACTATATTTTATACTTATATAGTAATTATTATTTTTTATTTTATATTTGAAATATGACATATGTTTATTATTAACATAATTTATATTTATTATTGTAAACATTGATAATATTTACATTAAATTAATAAATATACATGTATTTTATTAATGTTTATACAAAAACGATATCCATTACAATCACTACTATTATTCAGCACGGAGGGTTCGTGATTTCGGTTTAGCTCCGCCTACCGTGCTGAACTGTACTAGGGTTCGGAATTATGTCCCCCGGACACCGATCTCCAAAATGATCGCACAGACATACAACTAATCTGGCGCCCCGTAATGAATTGGTGAAAAGTTGTCTACGCTGGTTGTACCAACACAGCTCAAGACGTGAAATTTTTTTTTGTTTGTACGTTTCCGTGTACCTATATGCACACATAATAACAGTCGTTAGGTTTTATGACAAAATGCAAATGCCAATGATGGCAACCCGCTTTGAATCTATAAATATTACTATAAACTATAAACATCTCGTGTTTCATTTTTTACATTTACTTGATGCTATATATATATATATACATCGTCCAAACCTGTTATGCAAAACCTGCAGATATTTACTAAATGTTATTTATTAATGACAGTCTTAGAATGTCCATTGGAAATGTATTGATATCTGGTATACGTACGACACGTCCGTGCTAGTGTCCACAACATATTATATACCATTTACGACTATATAATTTATTATTAATATATATATATATATATATATATATTATGTGTTACACTGTGGATCTATTTATTTATTCAAAACCCTACTCTGTTGAACAGTGTAACGTTATTTGATAAATCGAACATTTCCATTTAATCATTTACCTACTTAAATAGTGAGAAAAAATCATCACACCTCCCATTGTCATGTGGTGTCAATCATATGTATGTTATATTTATTAATATTCAGTATATACTTTTGCTGTATTCCTACTATTATTATCATTGGCATCTTCTTGGAAATCATAGAAGTGATTTTTTAGCCGCCACCATTCTTCACGATTTTAGTCGAGTTAAAGATTTTGAAAAGAATAAAAATGACTTGGTAACAAAGAATAATATAATTTTATCGGCGCAATCAAAAATAGTACACTTTTATTTATCTATCTGAATACTGTCGTCTATAACAGCTCATGTTTGCCAGAAAAGACTAAATGTGCACAATCCAAGCCTGGCACTTAAAAGAACACACTTTCATTACATTAAGTGTATAAATTAAGTCTTTCTTATATTTCTCTTATCGTTCTAATTAAGTTGTTGGAAAAAATATTTCAACAGATTGTTGCACAGCGTTTTTGAAATCGAATATTATTACTACAGGGAAATAAAACGTCTACAAAAGTCTTACATAAATTTAATAGATGCCTTTAAATTGCAACATAAAAAATATCTGTTATAGATAGGAAGTTACTAACAGTGTTGAGCAAAGATAATTAAATATTTATCTAGATAAAAATAAAGATAATTGAGTATAATTTTATTTAGATAGAGATAATATTTCAGTGAAAAAAAACATAAAGATAAAAGATAATTAATTATTTATCTTGATAAATGTATCTTTTTATGCTTAAAATTGGTTACTAATGATAAATAAAAGCATGTCTGGTGGTTGTTGCTAAAAATATTTTTAATACACATACTGTGAAAGTTTCTCTCTGTCAAAATTAGTTAGACAAATTTATAAAACAATTCAAAATTGCATTTACAAGTTAAAAATATTATACAACTATCATTGTTTTTATGCACAAAACGTGATTGTTTGTGTGGGTTGTAAAACATAATTACTCAATAACAATTATTATTCTTCTATCGACTGGTTCAATAATTCAGGATCATCTGGAGTTTCCCTCTATATACATTAATTTTCGAATATTCGAATAACCCATATTTAGAGTTCATATATTTTATAAAAATTAAACAATATTTTAAGGATTAATTTGTGTTCATTTGACTCATTTCAAAAAAACATAATATATAGGATTTTCGGTATCTCTAATTTATGCTCTTTTTGAAGTGCATTTTGAAAAGTGTACTCTTCGGGTAACGGCTCATTTTACTAACAAAAATAATACGTTCCTATTTTCCTAACCACGTTAACCGAATAAAAAATAAAATTAAAATAACCTTATAATAGGAAGTCCGAGTAAATTTACTGAAATATTAGAACTCCCGAAATTGTTTTTATTACGTGTATTATTGTTTTATAATTTCTGTTGTTTACATAAAATTTCCATTAAGTATATTGTGTACGATTTGAAAAATGTATAAAAAAAACAGCTCGCAATGATAATACAATTATCTGTTGCTCAAATGTGTCGCGCCCAAGGCACCTGTACGGATTAAGTCTTACATAAAATACAATCTCGTGTTAAAACATTATTTTGCAATTATTAAAATAACGAACAAAATGTTTAATTGTATTAACACAGGACTCCGGTCGTGCTGTTTCTTGGCGACGACGGCGCGAGGCGTTGTCGTTCGTTGTGTGCAGTTTTAATTCCGGATTCAGTAGTTTTGCGTGATTTTAATTAAGATCCGAACATGCGGTAACGAAATCACGCGGACGCAAGACGTAAACCGGCGATGTAAATCGCTTTACTGTCTACCATTAATATAATTCATTATAAACACGCTTATATACAGTTATACGCGCATCTGTGATTTTCAGGAAACGCGTTAGAACGCCCCCTCGGGACGAACACCCAATTACTATTTTAGCGATTTGTGTTAATTACCGTCTCCGGTGGGGGGGTTGTAATCGGAGTCCGCGGGCACGTTCACATTAAAATATGGATAATATTGATTATAACCGATTTGCTTTTAACGTGCGGTACAGTGACGACAAGATTATAATATGATATATTATTATATTGTGTCGTCTGCTGCCCGTGCGGGACAAACGACGTCCGATCACAGAGTAGGTGTATGAAAAATACAATATTATTGTAAATTATATGGTAACGTAGCTGTGCTCGTCATAGATATCATCAACTATGTTATGAATATGAAACCTCCAACTATAAAAAAATAAGAGAAATTTGAATATTTTACTGACTGTCATAATATCCGTTTATACCCCGATGACGTTATGATATTTGTTGTATACATTCCGAGTCAAAAATCAACGATATAGTGTATTACACTTTGTTGAGGTTCGAGGGTGTTTCCTAAAATTGTTGGCTCTTACGAAGGTTATGACTTATGATTTATCAAAACATCAAACTCGGTAACAATGTAGAGCTGCGGTAAGTCATTTCTCTGGAATTTAATTTTTACATATCTATGGTCACCAAACACTGTAGTGGTAGGCGGTAAACTACAAACATTATGTAATAATTAGGCTTTTAAAAATGTTGTCAAAATATACATTGTACACATGGTGTTGACTAGAAGCTGAAGGTTAGGTCTAGATAAGCTATCATTACCAAAACTATAAACAAAAAATTCCAATTTACCACCCCCCCTCAAAAAAAAAAACATGTCTTCCTATTGCACTGTCGTAATATTAAAAAAATTATATATTATAATATGAATGGATGATAATTAACAAAACAATTTTAATTTAAAATAATGTATTATTTTTTTTTTTTTTTGTTTATGCAACGGGCTGTATTGTTACATTAATGTCAGGTGGCTAGGAAATTAAAAATGTGAGCAAACATTATATGCATTCAGCATTTCATTATTATATAGGAATAAATTTTTTTTTTATTTTTTAACATAAATCGCTTTTTTATGATGTGTACTTATTGTATCAATTTGAAATAATGAGATGCAGAGATGCTTAAAATATATTGAAAATGTTAGGTTACTTATAATTACATTAATGTGATTACTGAAATCAACAGGCCGGAAAGTTCGGAGAGTCATGCGGCTCTGAAAATCTATTATGCCGTTAAAATAATTATATATTATACATTTAAACCATTACACCATATAATTTTCATTGCATTTGTGTAATAAACCTCTATACGAGTTGACAAAAAAAGGTTGTCCTTATAATTACAATGTTCATTATGTATATGGTGTATTATAAATTATAATACATTTATAGGAAATCTATTTAAAGTAATGTATACTGCTGGGACTTGTAGCGTGATAGTATTAAATAGCCTATTTGCATATTTTTTTTATTGCTGCGTATTTAATTGAAATCGCAATCGACCGTCCTCACGCTTTTAATAAACCCATAGTGTATTTATTTGTAGTAGGCACCTTTAAAACTTTTTAAATGCCATCATTGCGTTACGTTATATAGTAGGATGTACTGGTTGTAGCTATTTAATCACGAACTACTCGCAGTCATGGTTAATTTACATTTGCAGATTATTATCTCCATGCGGTTATGGACGATAAACATACTTTTATTTAATATTATTTTAATATTTTGGACGTACGTATTTGAACACTGTCGGAAAAAAATGAATCCGTTTCTCTGCAAACATAAATTGTGTATTATCAAATTTGAATTATTAAAAACTACGATGTTTAATTGCAAAATGATTTTTGAAATACACCAAATTTGAATTTAAAAAACAACCATATATATATATGATTTTTTTATTTTTTATTTACACAATAAACTACTTACAAGAAACCGTGTTTTAAATTTTCGATTCTTAGATTTGAAAAATTTTCTGTTTAAATCTAAAATTTGAAAATACAACATAAGATTTTCCACAAGTTTTTCTACCTTTCACAAAAAAAAAAAAATTTACCGGAAAGTCAAATTAATTGTTTATGAGCGTTTGAAATTAGACATTGGATATTCACCCGTAAACTATCGATTTCTCAGTGAATGATTTTCTTATTTTGTTATAATTCAAAAACGAATAACCTCGAAATTTTCACCGAATGTTGGGATTATCATTATCTATAAAACATTCAAATTTTTTTCAAATTTTTGTTTGATATTTTTGGAGCTAATTGTAAGCATAAGAAATTATCGTTTTTTTAAACATTTTTTTTTTTTTAAAAAGTCAAAAAGCTTAAAATGTAATATAAAGTTTCTCATAAGTTGTTATAATAGTAGTTCAAAGATATTAAAAATACATTGGCATAGTTTTTTTTTTATAAACATTTAAAGTTCAAATTTTGACTAAAATTCATCAAAATATCGATCATATGTAAATTATTTTGTAGTGAAAAATTTATAAAAAGTTCAACTTCTATAGCTTAGAGTTAAAAATTTTAAACAAAGTTTTTCATAAGTTGATAATGGTGTAACTAAAAAATCAAAAAAATGCATTTACGTGGTTGATTTTTATAGACATTTTAAGTTCAAATTTGGACGACACTAGATATTTTAATGCAGAATAACAATGTTAGTTATTATTTTGTTATAATTTAAAAATATTTTTCGTTAGAGCTTGAAACTTTTAAAGTATATTATTATTTTTTATATACTTAATGTCATTTTCGTACACAATGTTTTTGTATCTTTAAATTTAAATTTAACAAATCCATTACAGTCGACACCTACTGTACAGCAGAACGGTATCCACTTGCCGACCTTTTTAATTTTATGTTTATTCATATTTATTGATAAATATTTTAGTTATAGTACAATTACTTACCTATTACGTATTAGTTATTTCATAAATACATTATTCATTCTATAATATTAACCATTTAACCTGAGCAAATATTAATTTTTGTGTAAACATTTGATTTGAATAAATTTTTGACAGATATTAAATAGGCGTTGAACTATATTATTTGACACATATAGACATTTTAAGTATATGTTGCAAGCAGATGATAAATTAAAAAAAAAAGACCATTTAGTATTATAACTACAACTAACCATATTATCTTTTATTAGAAAATTACCTTGAATCTGTATTCTCTTATTTCACAATAGCTTATCAAATTTATTTTTTAACTGCCTTGGTTAATCATTGTTCTGAGGAACGGTCTTTCTCGTCAAAATATTATATGCGCAACTATACTTATTATTTCTTGTGGTTACCAAAATAACTTAATATAAATCAAAATATTTGTATATCGCGTTCAATGTATATTTTTAAATCAGGGTTGGAGGGAGGAGCCGGAAAAATAGTTTGCCTACACAGGCGCAAAATTTCTCAATCTAGCACTACCTAATAAATAAAATTTGTTATTTCCGTAAATGTTTAATGACTAACTGTCGTTTGACCTAACACATTTTAAAACCAACATACTTGTTGTTATAGACGAAAACCGAAAAATGCGTTGTGTACAGCCACGTATAACATATATTATGATTTACTTATAGTCTCTTTGGCTGCACAATCCACCTACTGGCTCTTATACTTAAACATTAATATTTTAAAAACTGTTTAAATACTCGGTAGACATTTTAGTGATTGAACTTTTAAAATATTGACCTAAATTATCTCTATGTTTAGACTGCTACCTTAAATATTACTGTTTTAGTTACAAAAAAATGTAATTTATTTTTAGTGTAGATAAAGCCGCAAAAAAATTATGAATTACAATATTTGTACCTCTTTAGTTTAAAATACTATCTCAAAAACATTATTAGGTAGGTATAGAGTTATCGGGTTTTATGGTTAGCTAGGATTAGCATGCCAAGCTTCGACAAGATTCGAATAGAAAAATCACTTTTAGTTTTTTTTTTCTAATTTATTAAAATAAATTGGCAGGTAGGGAGTTAGAGTAATGATTAATGAATAAGAGTCTTATGAATTTTGTTTCCCCCTCTGCACAATGCTGAATGCTGATGTTTGTTGGCGTGCGTATGTACTTAGATATACGTGCATATATCTACTATATACAGTGCTACTCTACTTATATTATACATATTATTATAATGCACTCGTGTGTACAGTCGACCAACAAAGACCAACACTTAAATACGATTAAATATTAAATCTATAATTTACCTTACGTAATAATTGCCATCTACTTTAACAATGAGTCACAAATGTATTAACCCAATGTTAAGATTATCAAACAAAAATTAATTCTTGGAAGTCTTTCAAATTACTATGATATAGAAGATTTAATAAAAGAAATATGATGGAAATCATTTTAGCCAAACAACATAATAAATTAAATTCATAACTGAACTATCTCAAAAATCAAAATCGTATAAAAACGCTACACAATCTATTTACAACACTAAATCGTTTTGTTCGTCTTTCTTAAAATAATTATGCCGAAATGGAAACTAACATTTTGTATTATTCCTAGTTAATTCACATAATCGTGTTATTATTTTTGAGTGTTTATTTATGAATTTATGTAAAATACTAAAAAACCTCAGGTTATAAGTTACATGTACTACTGGACAGAAAATCTCGCCTTTATTTCGAAGTTCCTTAAACTGAAGTATTTTTATCATATTTTCTAGATCCATTTGAATACCCTTGGTAGATATAATATGATCTAAGAATTTCACTTCGTCAACGCAAAATTAACCATTTTCCTTTGTTTAATATCATATAATATAATTATGATCTTTACATTTTTCAAATATTTTAGTTAAATTGATATTATGTTTATAAAGTGTATAATATGTCATAAATATCTTCTTTCATAAATTGACCCAATTAATATTTGATTCAAGCATTTTTTAAATTAAGCCTCAAAAATATTTGAACCGAATGGAATAACTTTATATCAGTAATTTCGTCAGTAAAATGAGAAAGAACTTGGACTTCTGACCGATTCCAGTAAATAAGTAATCGTATTTGCCTGTACCTAAGCGTAAATCTAATGCACTTTCCGAAATTAAGTTAAAATTTGTTCGACTGATACTGGACACTATGCCTATCAAGTATTATGTGTATAATATGACTATTGTATTTAACTTTCATGCGTCTTCCGTATTTTTATAATTGGTATATTTTTCAGATTATACCACAGTTTGATGATAACATTTCTGTTTTACTACATTCTAACATATTAACCGCTTCTAATTTTGAGTTTGGTATTGGCTTTTTATTGGCTATGGTCGTCGTTTTATGTTTTAGTATTCCACCGGATTTCCCCTTGGAAGCCTTTTGGTTTAAGAAATAGAGCTTACTGAATGCGGTAATACTGCAGCATATTGATGACCGGACGATTAATATCTTGGTCATTATGAGTTGTTTTAGCTCTAATGAAGTTTTAATGTAAATTTGGTGGATCAGTAAAGTCGGTTATTTATAATTATGGTATAAATATTTTTATCTTCAGTTAAATGGACTTAATGCTTGTGGTTTAACTTGTTTTTTATTATAGATATACTTTTAATAATTTTTTTTACAATGACTTACCGTTTTTAAATTTGAATTTACTTATTGTGTCTGTTGTTTGTGCGATCTACCATCAATCGTCCTGCGACGTTATAGCTGCACCTCCGGATGTCAGTGATGTCACTGCAGTCGCTCTCAGTAGTTTAATATTTGCAATATTACACATTATTATGAGGTATAATAATTATATTTTATCAACTTCATTAGTTTTATACTGTAGTACAGTATAATAACAAGCTGTATTATGATTTATAATACTATAATTCATATGTATTTTTATCTATGATTTTGATAATAGTAAATAATATGAATATACCTACTCGTATATAATCGCCATATTGTATAATACCAAACAGTAGGTATTTAAGTTAGCTTAGAATAAATTTACATATAATATTTATATTAAAAAAAATATCGTTATTAAAAGTCTTAATGTTAAGTACTTTTTACTTAGTACTGAGCAAAATAAATTGAATTAAATAAACAAAAAAAAACTCGTACTATCGTTGAGCAACATCTGGAAGTATATAAATCTAAAGTCAAAGTATTCTAAGCACAGTAAAATGTTATCTGTAATTTATTATAAAGTATAGAGGAGACGTGGAGTTTTTAATGAAACTTAAATTGGGTGATGAAATATGCGAAATATAAAAAAAAAAATGGAGGGATGGCTACTTTTTTCACTTAGGTCACTGACGACTTTAATAAATACAATTATAATTTTAGTCATTTCTATATTGTAGAAGTATACGGTTCCGTTATAGGTGCATTTCTAGTCGATCGTACTATTTACAGCCATCATATGAATTGATTTCCATCCGGTTTAAGAAAATAGCAATTCATTCACTATCACTATAATATGTCTAAAAATAAATTCATTCGTCGATAACCGTCTTATAATACCTATGTATAATATCGAGAGGAAAAAAAATATGAGTAAAATTAAAATGCCGGGCATCCACTCGCTCCACCGACTATAGTTATATATATATATATATAGCTCTACAGAGTACAGATAAATTGATTAGCAAAGATCTCGAGAGCTTCTGCGACCGAGTTATTATGTAACCAAAGCTGCGTGGTATTAGAGACAATGAACAAGTAGCAACCACTCGAAATCGTGTCAAGTGGACGAGGATGAGGAAAAAAAGAAGAATAAAAAGAAAAAAAAAAAGAAAAGGTTAATCCGTATGACGTCAATGCGAAGCCATTGATAATACAAAACACTTACTAATGTACACACCTACTAAAATACATATAATATATGTATGTAGATAGTTAATATAATAACACACAAACGTATTCTATACGATATAACATGCCGCAGGGCATGTCGTTAATACGGATAATTGGTTTACCCATCACGAACAAAAAACTCCCGAAGTAGTTTATATATACATTTATAATACATTTTATATAGGTATTATCATTATGTTGAGTTGCGTGCATTGCAATGATACCAAAAGCCGTAATCGATCGATCCGTGGCTTTTGGGCCTTTGTTGCTGCTTCAGGTATCCAATTTATTGGCAACTCTCGGCCGGACAAATGCGTTTGGCAATGTGTTTTTCGACCGATCCCAGTCACACTGTATAGTCTGATATCAACTGATCTCATATTGTTATTATACCGTATACAATATAATATAGTGCAATATGTATAGTATGAGGGTGTGAGAAAGTTCTGAAAAAAGTATAAGTAACGAAAGAGGAAGTGAGCGTGTGCATTGTCAGCTCGATGAGTAATGATTGACGAAATTCAATTAGTCGTAATAATTCGCATTACATGCACTCTGTTCTATATTAAATATTGTAATAATAATAATATATCATATTATAAGCGTCCAAAAACCACAAAAAATGTAAACATTTTGTGCATTTGCGGAAATGTTTTTTCGACGTGTACCCATTTTTTAAAAAAATTTAATTTCATCGAAACAGAAAAACATATATACTTTTATGTGTGTATTATTATTTCCCAGCGGAACAATGATAAACATCCGAAAAGTTAACATAAATATTATAAGATAAAACAAAAAAACAGAAATCCAATGTTATTAAGTTTGAAGGTAGATGAAGGTAGATGATCGAAGGTACAGTGTTGATCGCACAATAATGAATCTCCCCAGACACCACAGTTTGGCCTTTTTTTTTATTTTATTATACTTTATATTGTATAATAATAATAATTTTCACACGCATACCTGTATAATACGCGTTATTAAGACAAATGTAGTTGTTTTAATTTTTTCAATTCGATTTTCTAATTAAATTTATGATTGCGTGGTTGTGAGATATTTTTAATTACAAAATATAAAAACTAATTTGAATAATATTTAAATGTACACGAATTTAATAGTGAAAATAAGTTCCTCTTTTTTTTTTTTTTGTTTTTGATACCAGCTCGTTTTTATTTTTTATTTATTTTAGTTATATATACATTAGTCACGACTCGTACTAAAACTAATGAATACAGAATAGCATCTACTATTCAACCAACTTTATAATTATAATATATATATATATATATATATATATAAGCCGGCGTATGTATACAGAGTGTCGTATTTAAGTAGATTGGCTTCAAAATACTTACGCGTTTTTCATTTGTAGGTACACTATATAGGTACACTACCTAATAAAATAAAACAATTAGCACATTTCAACGTCCGTTATTCAGAAATAATTGTATTGAAATTCCGTCTCGTGTTGACCTTTTTCGTTTTTCTTTATATATAATATATTTCCGGCTTTTTTTACCTTAGATTTTATAACTTAAATCATATTGTAGGGTTTACTTGTGCGGCTGTGCATATATATCTTGTGTAATATATTTATAAAATGAATAAAAAATCACAAGCTTTTGAATGTACAGGACTGAAGTTCAGGGTGGTGTTCCGAGATTATCAGAATTATTTGAAAATTTATCTTTACTAATAGGTTATTTTATTCCTGTATGACCCGCAGACATAATTTTTTTAAATTGCATATTTTTTTGATTTAGAAATTCAGGTATGTTATTATATTTTATACATTCATTGACATTTTAAAATGCAATGTTTTCGAAAAGAATTAATTTAATCTACTGTACAATTAATAGAAATTTAGATTAATTTAATAGCAATAATATCATAAATTACACTTAATAATGTATGCTGACTGACCATCTTTATTCAGAATCGTTTTTTGTATACAATGATTTTAGATCAATAAATTCAAATTTAACTCATTCAATATAGAGACACATTCGACACTTAAACTATACAGCAGAGTGGTACCCACTTATCGATCTTTTTTTAGTTGATCGCACTTCGTACCTATATATCTTTTAGGATGAATCATTTGTTTTCATAATATAATAATAATATTAATATTAGCCACGAAAACTATCAAATTCACACATTTTTTTTACTTAGATATTTTTTTAGGACATTTGGTCCTGAAACTATTATTTATCTTACATTTATATATTATACAATATTTAGTTTATTATACACTAAACATCCAAAAATTCTGAAATGAACATACATTTCATTGATTAATATTTTGATTTAACTATTATCAAACAGTTTGAGTAAAAGAATGTAAATGATCTATACTCCAGTGGAAATTAAATTCGACTTTTACGAGTTCTCACATGGTCGTTGTTTTTCGGTAGTTTTCTGCCATAATCTTAAAAACGATTTGGAAATTCGAAAACGACTATTGAAGTACCACCCCACCCGAGTCCAACCGCAGAGGCAATAGAGGTATCACACGAAACTTTTTAAATCGAAAGTGGATTTAAATTGGACGAGAAAATAAGTACCTTAGGTACTTTACCTATATATTGATGAGTCTACGGGTCGATTCATTTAATATATTTTCTATATACTCTCGGCTCAAGTTGTTTGTGCTTCGAATCGATTTTACACAACACAATTGAAAATAATACATACTCATCGTTTAAAATGTATTTATAATAATATCGTATAAAACATACATTAAATATAATATCACGGGTAATAAAAAAATGCACGAACGGTCAAATTTATTTATTTATAGTAGGTGCTTACATATTAATCAACAGCAACGTGTTAAAAGGTTAATCATTTTAAAATTGAACGGTATTGAATTACCGGAAATCGTTACTGTTATATCCATAAAACATATAATAATAATAAGTAAACAAATCTGTGGTTTCGCCAGTCGCGTGTTTCCTTCAACATAATAATGTGCCAACCGTGATATAAATCCAATCAACTGACTCGCAGCATGTTTTGTGCGAACAATCGCATAATGGTATTTCGTATGCACGCGCGGTGCACGTGGCACACACGCAGCTACCTATGAACCTTATGGTACCGATAACGAGACTTAAACGTGTCAGACGTACAATTACGTGCGATATATAGTGTATGGGCACAGTATAATATTACCGTGCGTCGAGACAAAGACTGTACGAATCGAACGGAAAACCATCAGCGACTACGCAACTGGGTGCGTACACGACCGCGGAAAAATGGTCGCGCCGAAATGAATGTAAACGCTCAAATCGTGTGTATGGCGGGCAACCGCGTTTTCCCGTTTTTCTCGTACCGCGCGTCGGGCTCGCGGGAAAACACGGTGTTGGTTTCACCGTGCGCATCCGTTACCCAGGCAGATTATTTTCCACCGACAACTGTCGGATTCCCGAAAGGAATCGTGTTGAGCTTGTAAACCGCACCGGTAGAGAGGATTCGCCCATCGCCCGTAACACCGGACGACAGCGTTGCTGCGGCAGCCACTTTTTTCCAATAATTCGACGGATGTTGAACACGACTGGTCAATTTTTTTCCAGAGTACGCGCAGTCATTTACGCGCGCATTGTGGCAGACAACGAAAATAAAACCGTAGTCCGCGACGTTATAAATACGTGCGTACGAACGTATACAAAGTATATAGTGTGTGTTGTACTACGCGTTCTAACGCACACTCGTAAAGTCTGTAGAAAAAAAAAAAACGATGACGAAAATATATGTTTAAAATATGGATCGCTCTCGGCAAGCTTGAATAATAAAACGGATCATTGCACGCATCGTGCCCAGTGTAGATGTGTAATCCACGGAGTCTGCGCGCCCATGTTTTTCGTATTGGAGGTTCAATGGCCAAGAGACTGTAATATAAAATGTAAATGCGCGCGTACGAGAATGACGGGGAGATGGCGTTTTTTGACGATCGCCGGCCTTCTGCTGTGCCTTTTCCGAAAGGTTTCTGACGGGAGTTCATTATACGGCCCGTGACGTCTCTTACAAATGTACACGCGCGCTTATGCGCGCAAATTGCGTACATACACGTGTACAAACGGCGGCGGGATTTGGGACCGATCATTAATATTTCTTGTAACGATGTATTTTGATGGTTTGTGATTTGTTTGTTTGTTTTTTTTTTTCATTGCAATAATAAAACAATAGTTATTTCTGCACGTTTGGCCATATAGGTTCGTACAATGTGAGCTTGAGCGATAAAAAAAAAAAAAAAAAAATTCGACGATCTAGCAACTATATAGCGCTATTTATATCATAAAACGGCTATTAGCTGTACGCCTGTGGTTGGTACGTGTTATATAATTATGTAATTCATTTTTTTTTTTGTTTCGGCCAGTCTAGACGATTATATTTGCTTTAATATAAAGCCATTTCAGCGTAGACAATATAATAACAATATCTAAAGGTTTTCATCGACTAACGTCGAATGCTGATCGTAATTTTGTCTACACAGTTATACGATTATGCATTCGGCCATTTACTCGTATTATGTGTGTCCAAACGTCTTATGAAAAGTCTTTGGAAAAGCATAGTTTCATAATAATTAGCCTCGTTTTGGGTACAGATTCATCATGATTTATGAACTACAATGACAAATAGTAGTACAAACATTTTATCGGATGTATCGTTTTTCTTTCTATTTTCGTTATTATTTTGGTATGATTTGATTATTTAGAAATAGGTACCGATGTATTTTATTTTAATACTATTGATTAAAATTGAATCTACCAACTGTTTTTAAACGACGAAGCGTATTTTCAATTTCGTATTCTGAAGAACTATGCTTATTCTAAGCAGTTTCACCTTTTTCGTTTGACAGATACGAAATTACAGTCCGCATATCGAGATTTTGGACAAAAAATAGATGTTTATTGTGTTATTGAACAAGACTATTTCTCTCAGCAGCCGTGTTTCTCCAAGGATTTGTTTTCACCTATTTTTTAAAATCGTCAATACTCGTATTATTTTTTTTTTTATGTAATTAAAATGACTAACGCGCACGATTTGTGTTTACGAACACTGAGGACGCGGGCGGGCGCGCGCGTGACATGCAAACTGACTGACCAGAGCGTTATTACAGGTGATGGGTGAAAGGGGTGGGACGAGGTATAGTCGACAATTTATTTTTTCAGGCGAATGACCTTTTTACCGGACGACAAGAACACGTATTCGCGTTTTGTACAGTCTGTTAGGTTATTGTTTACCTATGGAATAGTGCTATGCATCATGGTGCCGCCTAGTTCGGTCTCAACATTTACAAATTATCGATTAATCGGTGTAGTCCAGTTCAATAATATTTGGGAATAATTCGGTTCAGTCCCGGTTCAAATGTATTATTTTTGGCTCGGTTTGGTCTAGTTTCAGCAAAAAAAAAAATATATTATAGGTTCGATTCGGTTTGGTTTAGGTCACGGTCCTTATGATCTATTAAAATTATTGTTTTTGTAATATGCATAAAATTAAACGAAAAACACCAATTACAGACAATTGTGTAATATATATTTATTTTTACATAATTTTAGTATACTGAATAACCATATTAATGGCCCGGTCCAGACTTCTACAAACGAAGTCATACAATCCGGTCCAAATTTTTTTTTTCAGATCGGACCGGCAGTCCGGTCCTGGTCTATTTTATTAAACTAAACTAAATTACCAATCTAGTCCAGTTTAAAAAAAAAAATATATAGCCGTCGATTCAGTTCTTTGTTAAAATTTTAAGTCCGGTCCGGTTTTAAAATAACTAACCATGCAGAGCATTACTATATGGATGAGGTACATCGTTCGCGATCATTATAGAATCGATCTTATAAAAATAATAATTATACTAAATCATTTGTTATTGCTGTAGTAAATACAATACTACAATATTCAATTTCATCGGTTGCCCAAGTTCTAGCCGGCCACGTTGTAAGTTTATGGGTAATATATACTCGTATAAACTAATATAGTAATATTAAGTAATTATATTATTATTACCGCATCAATACAAAATGTATTTAATTAATTTGCATGTTATGAATTAATCATCTTCTTCGGAGAGTACGACACAATAATAATATAGCCCTCCGTCACCCTCGAATACGTTAAAATATCACAAGTAAAAAAAGATTAGCGTCTTTTATTATTTTGTGTAAGTAGTTAATGTTTTTCATTTGCTATTTGTAGACTATAATACAACAATCAATATAGGTATTCTTATCGCTTGATAGTGCGATGTCATTATGACTTAATATTAAACAAAACCGAGTTAAATATAATATACACACAGACATAGAGCGAAGTCGATCCACTCAAAGACCGCTGGGACGGAAGTTGGAAATAAATAATATTTAATTATTCAAAATAATTATCTCGCATCTCTCCCGTCCAAGATGCAGCAGTCAGCACCGATGATATATACAGTTATCATTCGACCGTCTGGCGCACTACACAAATCGAATAAAATACATCAACGCGTGTGCACACGCATACATATACACAAAAGCAAGACATGGCGTGGGGAATGGCAATATCCCCCTCGACGTGAGCTGTTTTTTTAAATAAAACTTATTTTTACACGCACTGAAACAGTGATGTTGTATACTTTTCACATTGCAATAATATCATATACATAACTATACATTGCTTAAGAATCCCCTCTACAGAATTCACCCAAAACAGAAAGTGCCATCGAGTCAGGCACCGCTTATGTCGTATAACCCATCGATCACCACCATTGCCTATTAATTATTCGTTAACAGTATAATTTATTTTATAACCTCAATAATTTAATTTATGTATAAAGTATAGCAGTAGGTGTTGACTTATTCACTTATAATTATATAACCATTAACCTAAGTTTATTTATAATTTGTATAAGTATAGGTGTACAATTTATCACGAAGGTAGTAGAATTTTTATTGAAAACTTTTAAGTCGGAAAAAGAATTAGAAACTGCAATGTTTTTGTAGTATTATACAATCGTGAACCGTCTAGACTCGTTTATGATTTTTGTAGCATGAAACTTTTACTTTTGAGCGCTACATTTACCAGAAAAATCGTTGAAAAAAAAATAGTTGGTTTAATTGTAAAACTAATCCATTTGCCACTTCTCTCAGAAACTAAAATATAATTTATTTTGATCAATAATAGTAAATTATTGATTATTTGATAATAGTATAACATGTTTTTTTCATATCAGTTACACGCTGTACATTACATCGTAGTTGATAGTGTAATAAAACATAATCATAATAGTATACTGTTTAATATATATATTTTTTATTATCACATTTTTTTTTTTATTACGTTTTACGAGTTATTGAATATTACGATGCAAAACCGGACTTGGATCTGTTCAAATTAGATAGCAAACACATAGTCACAATAATATTCACAGCTGATAGTTGTAGTTTACTACATATTATAATAATATTTATATTCAATTAGTCTGATTGTATACCGTGTAGTGTGTGGTATATTACATAATATAGTGTATACATAGGTGGTTAACATATTAGCCAGGAGTTACCGTTTTCCGCCAAACAAGGCAAAGCGGGAAAAATTAAATTTCTGTTTTCCTTAAGTACTAAAATATAATGCCTGTAGTAATATAATAATTAAAATATATTATAATAATAATATAATATATAATAATTTACTTTTACAAAATTGTAATAGAAGCATTTGGTAGGAAAAGAAGAATTCAAGTTTACATGGCATAGTTAATAAAATCTATGGTTTTATTATAATTTGCGAATTGCGATTATAAACCTCAAATTATACATTATAGAAATACAAGTATGTACCCAAATTTAATATAATTGTTAAAAGTTCGTTATTATTATTATAATATTTTAGATCGATAGAAGTTGACAAAGTATCTTGTTTTTTTCTCATTTCCTCCACTACCGCCAGGAAAGTCAAAAACTATCTCGTCGTATAAAAGTGATGATACCTAGGTAGTATTACTCAAAATAGGTAACACAACATACATTACGTTTTATAAGCCGAGGATCTATTGTTACACACGTATTGTACTACATACAATATACGAATCTTACAGGTGTGATCGTGACGATCTACATATACCGTCCAGTTCAGGTGTTTCTGTATAGATGTTACACGTATAACTGCAGATGCTTTATGTAGTTTATAAAAAAGAAAAGTAAATAGAAACCTACACTTTTTCAAAAACCGTAGATTATCCAATATGATATAATATATTATGTAGATATCATATTATATAGGTCGACCTACCTGAATAATATTATTATACTCAAGAATCGAGAACCCCAAAACGTATGTATACTGGCTATACTGCATAATGTATATAATAATATAGTATGTGCATACACGGTTTTCAAATTGGATTGCGTGTGTCCCGAGACGAAAGAGGACGACAAAATATAAAATAAACCGATAAAAAGGAAATGTAATTTATGCGTCGTAGTGAATTCAAAACGTTTCGTATATTTAGGTATATTGTACATACATATGTATATATATTTGTATACAGCCTAAAGGTCCCTTTTTATTTTTGAGAATAAAGGTTTTGACAGCTTGGTCATTAGCCTAGCATTTACGTTTACATTGACATTGTATTAATTATTTGCTTAACTATATATTGCGATATTACAATGCGGGGTTTACACAGTCATACGTTTTTTAAAAAGTTATTGACATTTTGTTTCATCATATTTTTAAATGTTGATATCGATACCGATGGTTTTGAAAAAACCGTGGATTAGGTGAGTGTTTTGTTCCCAGAGTGCTTCTTCCAACGCGAGACTATGTGTTTTATTGACGAGGAATTCATCACAAAGCTGCAGTAGGTTTGTTTTTCGTGGTTTATTTTATGCTAGCTGTATATCCTGACTTTACTCGGGAAAAAATGAATAAAAGAATATAAAATACTACATTTTATTGGTATACCTCAGTTTTAGTGTAGCTCAGTTCAAGAAGAAAGTAGCATCAGTGTATCACATTTTGTGAACTAATTCGACCGAGATTGGCAATCCACATGTGGCGGATTGGATATAACACTTGATAAACTCGTATTTTTAAACGTAGTCTACGTATAGACTATTACGTAAACTACTCTTCAAACTTTTCTGATATTCTAAGAACAATCTCTAAAACTTAAAAATCAGTTGAGTATAGTAGTTAGCGCTTATTTGATAGCCTGGGTCTTCGTTGTGAAGCTTCGGGAAGTAGCTTGAAGAGTTTTGATGGCAGTCTTGTACTGTGGCAAATCCTACTCAATTATTAGTTTTGGATGTATCAGTGTGTATTTGGTGTAAATACTAGAAATCGATGTTTATAGTTTCGTTAAAATTTGCTATGAGTGTGGAATGCTATTCTTTTTGATAAGAAGAAGTCGCGTGTTGAATTTAGAAAATCTTTGTCAAATAGGGAGTTGTAAAGAGAAAATAGGTTTAAGTGTTGTTGAGTCAGTTTAAATTACCGCATAGCTTGATGTATGAATCTATGATTTTGTCTTGTTTCTTAAATGTTTTAGACCTAGGAGATATGATGAATATTTTTTAAGATGTCATGTAGTGTTCGAAAGCTTTTTTTTGCCACGTACTTTTAAGATTTCTCTGTTTCATCTTATCTACAGAGAAGGTTTACCTGCAATGCAAAGGAACCTTAATACTGGGCTTGGACGAAACACGCGTATGAGAAGTCTGATTATTTTGTTATGAATAGGGTCAATAGTGCGTAAGCCAGTATGTTTGGCTGAGACAAAAATTGTTGAACCATAATCAATTTTAGAAAAGATTAGTGATTTGTTTATGGCGAGAAGGCTATTTTTTCCAAGCCTCGTATGATGGTGAAACTTTGATGTTTTTTCTAATTGTTATATTGTTTTTTTTTTACGTTAATTAAAATGGAAGTTAATAAAAAATTAAGATGACATACCTATTATTAACTTTAGTCGGTACTATACGTATACAGTACAATTAATTCAATATGAACACCAAAAGGGAGATTGTTGAAAAGAACTACATGCTGTAGATGTAGATATAATGATTGGTAACTGAGGGAAAGGGGTATTTTTAGTCTAAGTTTAAGTATGGATTGTAATAATATATATTTTATAGTTTTTTACACAATATGACTGAGAATAAAATGTAGGTTTTGTAAAGTTTTGATTATCGGCCACAAAATAGGTATAATATCTCAAAAATTGGATTTTTTTAGGAATTTTACATTTTTGCATTTATAATAAATTGACTAATTTCAAATTGTTGTTAAAATTCCGAACTTGTTTAATTTACAACCCGGTATTTTTCAGAGCGCAGTTAGCAAAGTATGAACAGGCGAAGGGTATATTAAAAATTCGTTATTAGTTTATTACCTATATTTTAAATATAGTATATATAAATAAATGTATTGCACAAAACTGCTCGAGTTATATTGAATTTTATTTTAAGTTTCAACTCGGTGAAGTAAAATCAAAAATAAATTATAAATATTAAAATTGTTAATAACATTTTTTTTTTAATAATTCTTTGAATTTAAATTAATTTTTGTATACACATAATGATGACTTTGCCTAGTGGCCAGTAGTATAATTTCTATATTAGTATTATAATTTCTGGTTGGATACATTTGTTACAGGTGTCAACATAAAATATTAAAATTAAAAATAAATATTATTACTTATTTTTAATGCATGAATGTAAATAAAAAAAAAACTTATCAATTTGTTTTTTTATGAAGCTTATATATTATTGAGTTAAGTTTAAAAAAATAAAAAAGTTTGTTAATCTTCTCAGCCTTGATTAGAAATCGAATCAAAAATTATATTTATCATAAATTGTAGTTGATAAAATTAAATAATAATAAACAATAAATTAAAAATACATATAATAATAATATTGACTGTAAATAATTTTTGAGTTCAAAGTTACATAGCAAATGTACAATATTGTATTATTATATTTACAATATGCCGTGTCAATGCACAATAAACTATGTTTGTTTTACTCGTATGTTATTTGTTTCTTTTTATGGTGTTAAATATTAACAATAACACTTTGCTTTGTATATTTCACAAATATTACAACTGTAGATATTAATTTTGCATTAAAACATAAATATTAAGTACACATTTCTCATAATTCAACAGTGAATGCTTTACGTGCATTATACCCGTATAACATGCCTACACTAATACACAATTGTAAATTGACAAATTATTGTTAATATTACCGCGGCAAATCAGCAAAGTTTTCATTTGGTAAATGAGTTCACTTATGATTTGCAAAGTCACACGGCGGCCGTTTCTGGTTAAATTTTTTTTCCGCAGTGTACGAAAACGTACAATAATTATAATCCATTAAATTCACATTCCATGTATCCGAATAATTCACAACACTGTATGGTAATAGTATATCGTTTAAAATGTAACGTCGTCGTTCGTACAATACTACAATGGTTAATATTATAATGATACAAATCGTAAGTACCTGCCTCGGCTGCCTGTATTGTGTATTGTGCATACTTTATTGTACAATATACACACACATATATATATATATATATACATTGTGTTATGATTAAAAAATCAAAAGCCGTTAATGTTGTTTACGGTAGGTATATTATATTATATCATTATCATCAGTCATCATTCATCATCATCACGATTTCTACAAGGTTTCCTTTACACACACTATAGGTTAGGTGCGTAATATTATTTTATTTAACGAGCTTATGCATTATTATTGTTTTGGTGTGTTACGAAAATGTCGTAATTTATTCTCTTGGTCGGTAGCGCCTCCTTATATAAATATACCTCTATAGCCCATCGGCATATACCTGAACTGCAATCGAACGCAGTTTATAATAATAATAATAATAATATATTCTTTGCACAACATTATACGTGTGGCACGTATGGGCACGTCGTCTATAGAATTGATGACAAATCGCATTGCACGATCAGTGCCTAAAGCATATAATGTATATTATGTGTATTATAAGACCCCACTGCAACAAGATTATCGATGAGTTTTAAAATATCGGAAATCAACGTAGATCAATATTCAATAATGATGTGTATCTATAGATCTTATTATTTAACTAGGTATTAAATAAAAAAAAAAAAAATCGAGTAATTGAAATTTAAGATAATATATTATATTATACAGATCAACATGGTACCGTTTAAATGATTAGATTAAAGTTTAATATTATGTCTACAACCAATCTTTATGTTTTTTTTTTGTTGTTGTTGAAATCGAATTCATCTACATTGAATCGAAATGAAACTGGCAATACATATCAAACGACGGTGATAAATTAAAACATTACAATTTGGCAGTCGTGGTCGAATCGCGAGAGACTGAATTATAGATATCTCGGACAAAAGAAATGTCGATGGGTGCGACCACCGCGGTCGGCTGACTTGCTCGCCTGTATGTAGAAACGTTATGGTCGGGTTATCATCATCGTCGCTGATCCAATCGAAGCAGACAATCAGGTTTCGTGTGTAGACAAATTAAACGCTTTTCTGAACGATTAAAATATATAAATACTATTATATCCAATATACATTATATAATACATATACACATAGGTAGACATATTTATATATTATGCACACTTTTGTTTCGTCATAAAGCGGAACAAATGTGCGATAATAATTAATAGGTATACCTATTATACGCACATTAATTATTTGTACAAGGAAATCGTTGTATTGTATAGATATTGAGGCTTTAAGTACCTACACGAATGCATGTATAAGTACGAGTTATGCAATTTTTTTTAGTGACTATCCACTGCGTGTCTGCCACCTTAAAAATAGTAGGAAACCAAACTTCCCTAATAACATCTTCAGCCATTCCCAGTTATTCCCCGCCATCAACAGTGAGAGCATTCCGTATTTATATTAAAAATAATCGAGAGTAAAATTCATCTTAATTGTGCGGTTTTGACAGAATCTAATCAAATATAATTTGTTATCGTGCTACATGTTCCGTGATAATTGATATTAATTATGTAAATAAAATCAGAGAACTTGCTCTGCCGTACAGTATATTTCGAGTGTACCTCGTCTTTAAGTACTTATAATTCCGTTTTTATAATAAAGGATATGGATATTATATATTACAAATTAATAGGCACCTAATTAGTAATTGCACTATAATTATAATGTAAATACTTTTTAATTGTTTTTACGGGTACCTAGTAAATAATATATAATGATAATTAACTAATGACAATAATATTGACTGAAAATTATTATTTTTGTTAAATATTAATTTTCTACTTTCTAGTGCAGTAGTTCCTCCAATACCACTGTAGCCACAAACTCATTAAAATCATTTTCAAAATTCAATTCAAGTTCTTTTTTTATCCGTAAATTTGTCAAACTACAAACGCTCCCGTCCCATACTATATGCATAGTAGCTCTCGGGTAACTTTCTAGGGCGTCTTATGCATGAAACGGATCTCTTACACGTCACCGTATTAATTTTTTTTATAATTTATTTTTTCATGGTTCAAAATATTTTCGTTATGCGTGTCCATTGTTTAATTTATGAACTTTACTTGCATGTCGGCTGATGATAAATATGAAATTCGTCATGCTACATATAGGTAGATAAAGTATTTGGTGTACGTTGTAATACCTAATAAGTAATAACCAGTAGGTTATACGTAACGCGTAAAAGGCTACCGTTGCGTTAATAGCACTTTATAGAATATTTTATTTCAATTTTCAGCTTATTATGCGCGTGTTTGAAGTGTATAATATAATAATATATTCGAGCCGGATAGAGCGGCGTTTCCGAATTGCGGACAAAGTGACAAAAACCATGTGAGTTGCGGACGAAATCTAAAAACGTAACATACGAATTGCGGACACAAATATAAGATACGAGTTGCGGACAAATGTCCAATTATTATTTTTGATATTAACGATTGTGGACGTTGGGAAATTACTGTTTGATATTAACGATGTATAAATATATAAATTATTTATTAGCATTAAGATTGTGCAGGTTCTTTTGAAACGGCTGTCAAAAAATATGTTTAATCAGTTTGTCGACAACCTTACTCGCCTGTGAAAGTTTTCATGCTAAACTTAATGGTATGTTTTATCGAAGTCATCCTAATATATATCAATTGATCGAGGCCTTTAATGAAGTACAGACTAGTAGTTACACTAAAATGAATTGTACTGCTGTACGAAATTTAAAACGAGCAAAAAAAAACTGTCGAAAAGGAGGCATTTATTAGCAAGGAAATGCTACAATATTCAAGTGGTAAAATAAATAGAATAGAATTTATACAGGCTGTTTCAAAAAAATTTTTGCCTCAAAATTTAAAACTTTAAATAATATAATATAATATAGTAACTTTAAATAATTTTAAAAAATGTTAAAAATAACGATTGCACTTTTGCAAGACACACATATTTTTAACCCCACCTACCAATTTTTTGGTAGCTTGTCCTAAGTCCTGAAAAGTGGTGAAGGGAAATATTTGTGTCCGCAACTCCCGTGGTTTTTATTTAAAAAAATCTCTGTACGCAATTATTATTATGACAACGAAACGCGTGTCCGCAATTGTTATGTTACAATATTGACCTGTAATAATTCGTCCGCAACTAGTATGTGTCCGGATAGAGATATGTGCGGGTGGTTTTGTCTTAGCACGACCAGATTGCGCATCGCTTCGTTCATAGTCGGTAAAATCAATAAGTAGTACGACGAATTAGGTATTTATATGTATTTAATCACAGTATACATCATAGAAAAGAGATTTAATAGAAAGGCGACTCCTGTAGAACATTTTGATATGATACCGTTGATACTAGCGCTAACATGGTTGTCTTACCAACTAATACTTTTTGAGATATCGATAATATTAGGTATTGATTTCCGATTGTACCGATTTTTAATTTTATATATTATTTACTATTTATCCATTTTAAGTTTTTTTTATTAAAAAAAATATACGTTTTATGTAACCTTTGTTCTTGCGTATAGCTCTATTTGGGCGATTGGAAATTCCACTGATTTTTAAGTAGTCGATTTTAGGCTTGGTTTATTATATGAAAATTTCATTGGTACATTTTTTACCCGAAAAAAAAATGTAAAATTCACCGATTATAACAATTTTTAGAATAGCTGTACAGCAATTTTACTATAGACTTATTAAACGACATTTTTACACTAACTGATAAATATATCGTTCACAATACGAATGCGTTTGACAAAATATTATACATTAAGCACATTTAAGTTCATCCGTTGATTTCAAGACATATACATTGAATAAAATGGTCAGCGAACGTGGCAAAGTTTTCCTATGTTAAAATAATTTTAAGTATTATAAACAAAGGGTTTTAAAGTCCATTGAAGAGAGGTGGTGGTGTGAAAATAAAAAGTATTTAGCAGTTTTAAAAATAATTAGTTTAATTTATGAAATATAATATGATAAATAATAACTATAGACATTGCTATAACCAATACTATTACGAATATTAAATTATTTTATAAACAAACTACTGATCATTATTGCTAATTATAAATTGCAAAATGAAATCGGTGATTTTTACATTTGTTTTTCAGATATTCAGGTATTGAAAACGTACCGGTGGAATTTACATGGAAAAAGGTTTAAAAAGGTCATGTTAGTCAAGTCGGTGGAATTTACACGCGCCCCTCTGTTTAATGCTTGTAAATTAATAATATCGTTTATCATAAATCGTTTGAGTATGTACAAGGAGAAATAAGAAAAATAAAATCATACAGAGTAATATAATGTTTATAAAGTCATTGTTGTCAAAAAATGATTAAATAAAAAAATTTTTCTAAAATAATCAAATTTTTTAATTGCTATAAAATATATTTAGTTGCATATTTCGGTTATTATAAAATGCATATGTGCATGCATATTTCCTACAATTTTTTCCTTATATCTAAATATACAGTCACACACTCATACAGATTATAGGGGATAACTCGTTCTTGTTCGCTGCCACCTTTTAGAGCAATATTCTAACGTTTTGCGGCGTAACAGTGTGCCGACGATACGCAAATTATTACAATAAAGGATTAATGATAATATTATATTTTTTCTAAAATAAAACATTTTTTTTTTTTTTTTAAATTAGACATAACAATAAATTGTTGTAAACGTAAACTTATACTTTTCTATCACTTTTCGAGAAGTCCGATTACTCATTTATATAGTTGTGTGCATATAAGTGTCAAAAAAAAAAAAAAAAAGATTAGACACGATTCACATTTTATTTATATTAAAATATCATAAACATGCGTATCATATAATTTTGTGACGAATTTTACTATCTGCTGAATTTTCAGGAAATGTAATATCATGCGCACACGCGTAATATTGTGTAACAGTGCAAATGGGAGTAGAGGTAATAATAATATTTTATTATTATATTAATAATTCAATAAATTTTGGCAGCAGAGTACCTATATTTCGTTTGTAGGCATTTGTGTTTGAAATGTTTTAATATGTATAGGTGCATCAAAGGGCAAAGGAACAATGATTTTGGCGTAAACGTGCACGATTGTATACAAAAATCTATAAAGTGTAGGCATTTACTATTATATTATTCTTCAGAATTAATTATACTTTCTTCGTGCTAATTATATTCATACTTATTAAAAATCTAAACAAACCATTAAATAATCATACAATTATTTCAGTTATATTACAGCTATATATAGTATAAACAATAAACATATTACACAGCAATCACTACATAAAGCGTATAAAAGGTAAACAATTAATAATAAATTTGATCGCAAAAACTTGGCGGGATTGTAGTACGAAATTATATGCGAAAGGGGTTTATTACGAGCCTAGAAATAGATTTAAGATTCCCTACGTCACGTACTGGTTTTATGAAAGAGGAAACTATATTTTTTTTTTTTTACATAAAGTCTAAAATAGGTAAATCAGAGCTATAAGTACATAAATTAGTGTTTATTAATCTATTCAATACAGAGCGGGAGAGGGAAATCGTGTTTTGGGTCGTCGAATTATGATACGTAATATTATAATATTGATTTTAGAGTGACTATGTAATAATATTCAACCCACATTTAATTATGCGTATATATAATTTTTTTTTCGACATTTTTCGTTTAGATTTCAATTATTGAGACAACAATAGATGGATAGGTACATATAGAAGTACCTGTTCAATGTTTGATCCAAAACGAATTCCAAACTTTTGGTAGGTACACGACAACTTTTCCTTGGTCATTTTCATCATGTACCAGTGTGCCACGTTATTAGTGTATTATAAGATCTATTGATTGTTAATGTAAAGCAATAAAGCTGAGCCACGTTAAAATAATTGCGATATTGCATTATTGGACTGTGTCAGTGAAATTTAAAATATTGAATTCCTTAATATTATGTACAATGTAGGTATACGATTTAGCCAATTTAAGACTCACAATACAACGATTGCTCGGAGTAATAAATTGCATTATTGCGATATGCCGAAATGTCCTTTTGACATAATTTACTTTGCGGTGAAACGTATTTTCTATTCAATATGATATATCATGAAATAAAATTGCACAAAAATATATAAATGTATTTATAAATATTATGCATGTATACCAGGTTGCACACACACACACACACACACACACACACACAATCGGAGATTTGACAATTTAACATTGAAATCGCATTAAGACCTCGTGATACACAGTGTACAATAATATGTGTACCACGCGTCGTGTTTCAACGAGTCTTCGGAAACGGATTTTCGAACAGCCAACAGGTTTATTACTATACATCTAACTATTTTTTTTACACACACACACACATACACATTATATTATATAACTTATAAGTATGTTGTAGATAATATATATTATTACAGGCGTCACGCACACGATATATACAATATAATAATAATAATACGTTCTTTGTGCTACCAGTACCTGTATAATAATGTGCTGTACAGACCTAACAATGTTATACGAGAGTGGTCCGAGGACCTATATGACAGCCGTGTATTATGTGTGTATATATATAGGTTCATGTTTTTTTTTTCGGGTGGAACCCAAGTGCCTTGGCAATTTGGCGTACACAATACCGGCGTCATTTATTTACAGGCGGCTGCAGCAGGTCCGCACAACTGCACGAGTGCAGTTTTATTTATTATACATTTATGCATATTGTATGCATGTTGTATGCATGTGTTATAGGACTTAAGGAGTGAAGGTCCTTCGACCTTCCCGTATGTATTCAATCTGACGGTGTTGTGTGTACACATACTACGGACGAACAAAATCTCAACCTCCGATACGCATTATATAGGAATTGTAATTTTATGCTAAAATCTGTCGTAGTTGACCCTTTTAAGTACACATTCGCGAGTCGTGACGTTGCCCCTGCACCTGCATACTTAAGCTGTAGTTTGCGATGGATAGTCACAATGCGGTATATGGTCTACCTGATTTCTTCCGTATTATATCCTTGTGAGATGTTTTTATTGGTTTTCTTTAGTACGAATTTATTTTGGTTTTTCGATTTTCGGAGCTGATCATATTCTTGAAGCTCAGTAAAGACAGTTTCACGCGACTTCGGTAGAAGCTATGCCTATATATATATATATATATATATGTGTGTTTTATATAAGACAATAAGAGATAATATTTTGAATTTACGATAATCATCAAACACTGCAATGAAACGCGGGCGAGCTTATCGTAAGTGAAGCTTGTCCTACATTATTTTATATTCACTATATCTTTATGAATGAATTAGGAAGACCACGTTCTTAAATCTATTAACCTTGAACGTCTATATAGCATAGCATGACAAATTTTCTATAGGTATTGATTATTTCGATAAGACATTTGACGTTAAACAGAAGCTCCAATGCTCGATAATGTGCAATTATTAACATTTATGAATTATTTGTTGGGTATACAGAACGTGCCTTTTACATTTATAAATATCTCAATCTATCATTTGAATCGGTCTTTGTATTCGGTATATCCTTTTTGTTCTGTATTAATAATGACATTTATTAAAATAAAAACAAGAGCGGTATTTCATAACTGCATATTTTTTGTGTGTATAAAATATTAAATAATAATATTGTTATAAAATGTGTGACGTCCAAATGATTTTGGCAGAATCTTGCACTCAATAATGTATTATCTGTCTGAATTCATATTTCCAATTTCTACAGGAAGTGTGGAATCCGGTTTACAAGTTATATCTGACTTTTTATCACTCATAGATTCTGAGCAGAGTTCAAATTTGAATTAAACAATAACCATTTCGTGTGAAATCCTAATTATTATAGCTAAGGATTGAAAATATAAAATAAGTATTCTCTTACGTAGTTTAAACGTTTACCAAACAATCTAAAAAGTATATAAACACAGTTCCTTTTTATAGACATTTTAAGTTCAAATTTAGACGAAATTCTAGTTATTTAAATCAAAAAATATCGATTTTAGTTAATTTGTTGTAATTTAAAAATATTATACGTGGGTACTTGAAACTTTTAAGTATATTAAATTATATTTTAAAAACATATAATGACATTTTCAAATGCAATGTTTTCAGCAAAAATTAATTCAACCAAACGGACGATCGGACTTTGCCGGCCGGTCATCGTGTTCCTCCGACGGTTGCCGGACGAAATATATACCCGGGCCGGCGAAAAACGTCACTGTCTGTTTACCACAATCTAACTTTGTGTATAAAAAGACTGGACACCAGATGCCGGCCTGCAAAATCCGGTTGCTGCTTGAAAAGTAAACTATCTTAATACCAATAATATCATAAAATATACTTAGTAATATATACTGACAGACCGTCTTCGCTCAGAATCGTTTTAGTATAAATGATGAACAATTTATCATCGAGTCCAAATTTAAGACATTTATTATAGTGACTTACTCAATGACGAGGTATGCTCGACATCTCATTGTACAGCAGAACGGTTACCTAATTTCCACCATTTTTTAAAATTGTTTTTCTGTATTATGACATAAGTAATAATTATAATATATTTCATCATCATATAAAAAGAGAATACAATAAAAATACAAATTAATTTTACATATGATTAAAAACCTCTCTTAAAAGCGAAGCTTGTGTTCAGAGTAAGCGAGTTTAAAGTCATATCATTGAATTCAAATTTAACACATTCATTTATTATTAATTTATTGATTACATAATTCATTTGTATAAACTATAAATACAATTGAAAAATTCCTTTCCTTAAATTCTATTGGTTTATGAATCCGGTCACAAAAATAATAATAAAAAATTGTCATAATGTATCTATATACAGGATGTAATAGAAAGACCTAACAAATTAAAATAAAAAATTGATACAAGTTAAACGTTTAAAAAAATTATGAAAATTATATAAACAGTAAATAATTTAAAATGTCTAAATATTATTAATAATATTTTGAAAAAAGTTATTACGTTTCAAAAAAAATTGTAAAAATAAACTGCTTGACTTAAATAAAAGTTTTTACGATTCAAATTTTTACACTTTGTATAAGAAACGGAATTATATGATAATTCATATATTTATGTTTATTAGACTAAGATATAAAATCTTATAAGAAATGTGCATAATTTAAATCATTCTTGTTAAAATAACAAATTTTTTCTTACATATATTGCATATTTTAAAAATGTTTAACTTTTTAGCATATTTGTAATTTATTAGTATAAATTTTTGTTTTTAGCTTATTTTCTCGTGCTCTTATTTCAAGTTATTATACACATTTGACAATTTCTTAACGTACTATAGGTATACGGTCTAAAATTTTATCAATATCTATACAATTTGATCAAATTATCACTCATTATTGGTTAGATATAATAACTTGTCAATGTACGTTTATATTATGTATACTGAGCATGTTATTGGCATACTGTTAAGTGATAATGTCATAACTTATGTTTTATTGACGAAGACAAGGAATTTTTTTAATTTACGACGATATTTTTATTTTTTTATAAAACTAAATACTAAATAATTAAGTAATATTGATGTCCAATAAAAAAAAAAAAGTTTAAAAATTAAATTAAATTTGATGTGCATATTTTGTACCATAATATAGTACTACCTACCTATTCTCAAACGCATGCTCTGAGGATTTTTTGCGTACATAAAATTCGTTCCCCAGTAATATACGTAGTATTATTAATATTACACACTAATTGCCTTTTTTGTTGTTACTTGATTATTTCAATAATGTGCTGTTCGCCAATAAATTATCGCGATGGCTCGTCACGAAAGCTGACGAATGCTTGGGGGGCACTATACAACGGCATTATAGCGTTCACTCACTATTATAATCTGCCCAGTCGCTTGTCAGATTCAACGCACAGCAAAATCAATACGCGGCCTACCCACGTCGTTTAATCACTAACTATTAACGAAAATCTATATGCCTACCAGTATAATTTACGGCACTGTGTAGAATGTAGACAAGCGGATAATTGTATGGCGAGTACCAGGTTTGCGGACATAAATTCAACGCATTGTCATGTCTACTCGCGACATTATCTAAAGCTGTGGTATTGTGTTGTATCTGTCCATTTGCATCACAACCGAATAATAATATAATGATAGGAACACGCGTGTCCTCGTGATGTACGTTTACCAGAAATCACTCGTCGATACAAAAAAAAAAAAACCGAAATGCCATTACTTATTGGTGACAAAATATTAATTTGGAATAGGTATACTGCCTTGTATTCTAAATCCTAAGGTAATACCTAAGATTATACCTGGCCAATCGGTTTTAATTTTCGTTGGCAAGAACGTGTACTACCAACATATAATATATTATTACATCGCATACAGGTTCACACATTGTATAATGACGTGGCCGACAGGTACATTGTAAATTGGAGTTTGCACTAGGGAATTTTTTAGAACTGCACACCATATTTTTGACCGCGGGGGGCGAAAAAAATTTGGCGCCTGCATAACAAATAGTATACGCAAAACTACAGAATAATACACTACATACTTTAATAACATATTCAATAATATTATAGATTGAAATGTTTTAGAAGCGTCGTCGTGACCGCGCGCTATCTTTACTTTCAATAATTTTATTTTTGTCCGATGTTCCGAAGAAATAATCTATCATTAAAATCATTCACCGACCGCTTAAAACCACAGTAAAAAGCAATGGAAATTAAATGTAATTTAAAAATAAAAGACGAATGTCTCAAACAAATGGACACTAATAATCGAAAATTTAAACAACGAACAACAAGCACATATTCAAAAGTTTACTTTTGTCAGTCGATTATCTAATTTCTACCCGATGTGTTATCACGGTAAACTATTAACTGGGTAAATTCACGGTCTGAAGCTGTCGGACAGATATAACGAAATACGTCGTGATAATCAATATCCAATTTGATCGCTTTGTAATTTGAACTGGAACACGAGTATTTGTTCTCAAAAGACTAAAATAAGATGTAATTAATTTTTGTTTCTGTGGCCTGAAGATATAATATAACGCGGTTCGTGGAAAAAGGTCTTCCCTTCGTTATATAGACTTACTCACTATAGGTCTGAATACAAGTCGTAATCTGCGATTGAACGTAAATTATTGTCATTATCTACTTGTTCATGAGTTGTAGTTGTAGGACGAACGAACCACCCATATAACTTTTATAATATATTTGTTGTTTTTCTATTTATCGTAGTTTATAACCTCAGCGCGATATACGTACGCATTATATACAACTGTTGGCAGTTGTGTATAATATAATTTTATATTTTATATATTTTCTTCTTAGAGTTGATCTTCTATGTGACCTAGCCCTAGGCGGTGGTGATGGTGAATACACTCTACAAAGAATTGGTGCATATGAAACGGTATCATAATATAACTACGGCCAGTACCTACCATAATTATAAGGTATAATAGAATTAATTGAACAACGACGTTTAGTATCGTTGTGAACTACTATTTTAACGGCAGAGGACGCACTAAAATTTTAAATTTTATTTGGCATTTTTAAAATTGCACGGTTTGCAGTTCTCGAATTGGGAAATTGAAAAAAAGGAAATTCAAATAGAAATTGAATAAACAGCGTTTCAACAAAACATTAATTTAATATTAATTCGTTGGAGGCTTTGCCCCCACGCCCCCTTAATTATTATCACCATATTTTAGATTAAATAATTTCTAATGTATATTACTTTTATCAAAGTGTTGGTAATTTTACACTTTTCATCATTTCAAACTTTCATTTTTTTTCCTAGCTGTATTAAATAAAAATTATTATTATAGTTTCTATTCAATTTAAAAACGTATAGATACATAACAAAATTAATAAATAGTAGAAACTTCAAAACAGTATGTTAACTTTATGTTAATAACAAAAATCTTTATTATTATTTATAACAACACGCAATTTTTGTATTTTTAACTATTTCTAACTTTGATAATTTTATCTCAAAAAGTCAAATAACTTGTAAGATTATGTTGAACCAGATTTAAATTAAATTTGTTATCAAACTATTAACAATTTTAATTTTTGATAAAAAAAAACAATGTTTTTCAATTATGAGTTTGGTAGTGTGTACCTATTTAATATTTTAATACCACATACTCGTGCATTTTTTTAGGGAAATATAGTACAGGAAAACTAATTAAAATCAAAACTAGTTTAGAAGCTGAGTTTCTATTTACCCCCCTCCTCTCCACCAATTCAAACACTGGCGGTTTGTATTTATTGTATGATTACAAATAGCTTATAAATAGGTACCGATAACGAAACTAATTAAAGCAGATGATTTTTTTGAATATTATATACTTATTTTGATTGAAATAACTGAAATTTTATTCAAAAAATTGGTACAAATTACGGAATGTCCCTTATTGACACATGGCATGTATGTGAAATTGACCATCTTCCACAGAGAAATCGATCTAAACGAGTGGTAAGTTAGTGTATTGTAATTGTAAGTAATTGTAAGTTCATTTTTGAAATTTCTAAGTTGACCCTCGTTATCAGTGCCGTGCTAACAATCATTGGTGCCCCAGGGCGATAATATTTGGTGCTCCTATTACATATATCTATTTAAACTTTTACAAAAATCGCTTACTAAGCTCGCGTAAACCTTTCTAGTGCGATACTGTTCATGTCATAATCATAAATCCTATATTTTTTTACACATTTTTATAATAAAATATAGTTTAGGTATAATAATTAGTCCTGTATTGCATTTGTAATAATCTATTAATAGACAGAAAATTATGTTTTACCTTCTTTAATGCTGATAAAAAATTTTAATAATTGAATAAACACTTAATATTAAATACTTGTACACAACACTCATAATTTTTTTGATTATATATTTCTTATATAATAATTTCCAAATAAACAATTCAGTAAAAGAATAAAAACATATATTATTATAGATATTTAATAATAACTTTATACACATTTTTTTTCGAGCCTTAAGTTTTGAAAATTTGATTACCAACCTTGTCCAATTTAAAATCTTAACAGTTTTATTATCAATGCATAATATAGATAACGTTGTTGTTTTTTCGTTAGCTAATAATGACCATAAACAATTTTTGACCCCTTATAAAACGGAGAAGGACCTTTCCCCATTTGCATTCGAATATGGCATACAAATGAATATTTTTTATACAATTTGAACATTAGGAAAGGTTGTGTTTAACGATAGATTATTGAGATATTTTAACATTCCTTACATGTTTTTAGTTTCGATGGAGAAATTTGATATATGTTTTTTAAATTGAATGATTTCCTCAACAAATTATATTTCCTTATCATCTACATAGATATTCACAAGCTTTAATGCTTTTTTTGGCAGTTCACTTGCTTTAATATTTTCTATGTCAGAAAAAAATCTAAATTTGTGTCACACAGCTTTGTATATGCTACTTTTCTTTGTTAAGTTGAAGAACTAATGCATCAATTATAGAAATAAATGTTTTGTTCTTCATTTTGTCTGAATTAGAAAATATAACTTCATCACTAGGCTCTTCATCAAAAAATCTATTTCTTCATTTCGTTCTAGTTTCCTGCCAAGAAAATTTATTCGTACCACTCATTTATTTAGCTTCATTTAAAAATATTTCAAAATTGTTTCTTTGCTTTTGAATGTAACATACTAATAAATCATAAAGTGAAACTACACATAACAAGTCTATATTAATTGATTGAAGACTTTTTGAAGTCTTGCCAAATCTTTCTAAAAGAGGAGTCTAGGTAATTAAAAGAAATACTAATTCTAATTATTTTATTTTATTGTAAATTAATTTTGCTTCATGTTTAACTGCATTTCATTGATTTGAATCAGTAAATATAATCTCTAAACCAGAAAGAATTCCAACATATTCATTTTTAATTTAACCAACGAATAGGACATAGGTTTTTAAAAGTTGAGCATTAAGGATTTTATCTAACTCTTTTAATAAAGTATTCCATCTTGAAGTAGATGCAAAAAAAAAAAGCATAAAGATTTTGAGTAGACAAAAAAAATATTTTTCCCATGCTAGTTAGTTCAGCAGCAGATGTATCGACTAAATTTAAAGAATGGGCTGAACATTGTATAAATTCTGCTGTACTCGATTTTTGTTTAATCCGAGCTTATAAGCCATTATAGATACCTAACATATTATTAGCATTAACAAATGATTGGCCTCTGCAATTACTTATAGTGATGTCTACATTTTTAAACATTTTTAATAGTTCCAATTCCATTTCTTGTGCTTTATGACCAACGGAAGGAAGAAACTCAATAAATCTTACAACAGGCATACCATCTTTGAGTATGTATAGTATTGCTACAGTTAATTGATATATTTCTGTAATATCTGGTGTTGAGTCTACAATTATTGAAAAATATTTGGCTGTTTTTATTTCTTTAACAATAAATTCTAAAATAGTATTACTCATTAGGTCAATGAATTCATCACATAATCTACTTGATAAATAAGATACATTCCCGCGGCCTTTATTAGAGTATTTATAAATGTAATTAATAAGGAATGGGTTAAATTTTGATAGGAGTTCAAGACGGTCTAAATAGTTCCTATTATTTTTGGAACCAACTGTTTGGTTGTCTCCTCTAAATGCCTCTAAGCCTCTAGTAGCTAAAAATAATATTGTTTCAATTAATCGATGAAGTAATTTTGTTCAATACTCTTCTTTATTTGTAAGTTATATTTTAAAAGAATTTTTGATACAGTATTGACTATCAAGCTGCTTAGAATGCCATTTATGGACTGATTCAGTATGTTTAATAGATTTTTCATGGTTATTTATAGCTAATAAACAATTTTTCCAATCAATATATCCAAATCCCGGACGACTAAACTTAGTTTTTATTTGAGCAAAAAGTAAACAATAGAAACAAAACATTGAATTTTGAGATTGAGAATATAACAGCCAATTACGATATTTGAATTCACCATTTAGTAACTTTCTAAAAAATGCATCACGTGGTAATTTTCTATTATATTTACCGATTCTTCGGAAAGTTTTTTTAAATTGTATCTCTGACAAATTTGTAATCACTTAATTTTTTGAATAATACTCAATCTCTAATTCATGCAAAACCCATTTAGTTGGATCACTATTAAATAAACAGCAATTTTGAATTCAAGTGCCTTTTACTGCATTTAACCTAAAATAAAAAAAATATGTATAAGTAGATAGTTTATTTTTGTAATAAGTAACATTTTAATATTTTATCATTTCTGCATCACATACTGACTACATTTGACAAAAATATAAAATAGATTAGAGTTTATAATCAACTTTCAGACATTTAATTATAGGTTGGAAGTACCTGGTAATACATAAAAATATAGGGGTTACTCATTAATAATTATTAGTAATTTAAATTTTAAAATTTAATACTCGTTAAATAAATTAGGTATGTATTACTTACAATTTCAGTATTTTTGTTATTCATACTCATGACTTCATTTATTTTGTTGTTCTGATTTGTTTCCTTTATACGTATCATAAATACTATATTATATGGTAGGAACATTAATCTGATATTTTACTTGAATTTGTAGCATGGCTTTTGTCCTAAATCAATAACATATTAAAATAAAATTATTAAAAATAGTTCCTTTTTTCTTTTTAACTTACTTCTTTTGTAATTATTATTATTTTGTTCTTGGTAATTTAAATTTTAAAGTTTAATACTTGTCAAATAAATTAGGTATGTATTAGGAACTTTCAATTTCAGCATTATTGATGACCATACTATTGACTTAATTTATTTTGTTGTTTTGACATGTTTCCTTTATACTATCAATGTTTATAGCAGATCTATTAATCTGATTGTGGACTTGAATTTGATTAGGCTAAATCAATTAAAATTTAATATTAATGAACAAACATTTATTTTAATAAAGTTAAATAATTGTATATTAATACTTTACATTTTATTATCAAACTTATAATGTCTAAAAATGAATTAAAATTATAATTTCTCACAAAAATAAAACACAAGTATGTTTAAAAGTCTATAATTTTAAAATAAAATTTTATTTTTAATATTATCAAAAATGAGCTAATGAGCATAATTCTCAATATTTATCTGGATAAATAATTTACTAATTTACAGGACGATAAAACAATCAGTATTTTTAAAATACAATAAGAATAATATTTGCTACATTTTGTAAGTAATAACACTTACCTTTATTTTGAAATAAGTATCTAATTTTGCAGTTTTTCTAAGCAAATTTTTTCTTTTCTTTTTTTGCTTTCAAAATTGTTCTGTATAGAAAACCACTCAAACGTTTCCGTTTATTTGCCTCAGACATTTAAAGATTGAATTATATCAATTGTTATAAAAATATATAAATAAAAAGTAAATTAAATAAATTCAATTGAAATAAACTCATTAAAATACAAATGTTGAATTGAAAACTTCAAAACGTCGCGTCGTTAACGTGTTTTTGAATTCTGAATATCAGAATTATTATAGTGATACCATAATATTATGTTTTTATGTAACTACAATATTCAATAATAGTATATTTTCTGGAAAATATTTACAAATAGCATTTTTGTTATAGGTTCATTGAAATAGACGTTCCAGTGTTCCACACTTTTCCAGTCAACCTCGCTGCTAGCTGGCCATTTTCAGTAGGTACGTGCAACATGCACCGAGTTCGTAACCATGAATTACAACATGTTTTTCATTGATAAAATAATTAATTTTATACTTTTAATAACTGCGACAGTGACAAACTCAACGTATGAACTACTGGGGAAATTGGGAAAGTACCAATTTTTTTGCCGCCCTAGGGCACTTCACGGCCAATCTAAAAAAAAAAATTCCAAAAATGAACTTACAATTTGTAAAGAGTGATTTTACTTCTGGGGGGGGGGATGCCAGAGCTTTAACAGCTTCCCATTTGGACATGGTCAATTTACAAATTCCATGGATGATCTGACAATAATGCTTTGCACTGCCTGAAAAAGTGCTCGCAGAATAATAAAAAAATAACAAAATTAAATTATTAACACAAAATACTAATTTTTTGTGCAGAATTTAAAATAAATTAATAGTGTTTTTGATATTTTTTTTAAAGATGTATAATATTATGTAATTTTCAAAATGTAATAATTTAATATAATGAATATTGGAGTGTCTGATTATTAACTACAACTAAAATATATTTGTTTATGATATACTATTTTTTATTAGTTATTCCATTAACTAAATTAAAAATATTAATATGCTATCTATTTATATAAAATAATCAAAAGATTTACTTTTTTATTTAAACTATAAGTTCGATGCATACAATTTATTCTTTGCTCTTTTGTATTATGTTTTCTTCTATTTAGAGCTTTTATATTTTAAACTGGTTAGTCTGTGTACGGAATATGTAATAAGATACATTTCACTGTAAATACAATCTATGAGAACAAATTTAGTTTGCCGATTCAAACTGTCAAAAACTTAAACGATAACATTATTCTTGCTTCAAATAGCACTAAATGACCCAAATAAATTATAATCTTACTTATTCTAGTATTAGTATCACGTATCACACATTTTATGATCAATTTTCTTATCGATTTATGGTTCAGCTAAGGTTATATACATACTATGCTATTAATTTGGCTACAAAAAAAAATACTTTAACAATGAAATCAATGATTTTGCAAATTACAAGTAATACTTAATGCAAAACGTTATTACATTGATAATTATTTTAATGTGTTGTCATTTTAGTTGATACTTTGTTATATTATTACATGACGCACGATGACATCAGACGTTTATAAACGACACAATTTAATTGCAAGAAAATTATTTGTATATTTTAACAAAAAAAAAAAAAAAAAAAAATAGTTTACGTAGAAAAATTATACTTAATCATAATATTATATTTATCATATAATATTAATTGAAAAATAAATTCTTGAATAAAATTTAGTTTTAAAAATAATGCAATCAATTTCATTTGTGGATGGTTTAATTAATTTGAATAATATACTCTTTATAAATTGGCATTTGAACGTATAAAATATTAATAAATATAATATTATGCTTATTATTTACAGCTACACCGTTAGGCATTAACGTTTGAAATGACAATGTCGTTTGCTGACAGAAAATAATATACTATCGTAATTGATCATAAATCGACAAGTGTAAATATTAATTATGAAAAAATCATTTAGTTATAAGTACGCTTTAATATACGGCCGCTGGTCAGGTTAAACACGTTACATTTTTGTTGTTACAATATCAGTAATTTATTTATTTATTTTAAAAAATACGGGCTTTTGCTTAATGTTATAAAACATATTTTGAAAGTAAAGTACTTAAAGAGTAGTACGGTTTCATAATAATAATGATAATATTACACTAGATTAGTTCATCCAAAAGGATTGATCCTCGTTGGTAATTTACATAATCCTAACAAGGACACATGAGGTGTTGGTTCATACCACAGTTAGTGGTACGCATTGCAGGCACACATCGGGATAAAAAAAAAATGAAAGAAAAGACGAGAATAAAACGATGGGATTTTGAAATTAAGGTATAGGGGAGTAGATAGGTATCACCTTTACGTAGCTTATGATTTATGAAAGAATCTTACAATCACTTTGATCCTTCTGGCAAACTGAGAGGACTTGCTAAGAGATCGAAGTACACCGGAGAGTATATTTGTGTAGTTATATAGTTGTTGCTCAATGTCGAGTACAAAAACAGCGAAGTACCGGCGTCCTCTGATTTAAAATTATTCATATTGACGCATATTGTACGGTAAGTTTGTTATCCGAATAAATTTGAGTAGATTATAATTTATAAGCACAGCATTTTATAATTATACCACCACAGGTTAGAATAATAACAACAATATTAAAATTATAGTTTATTGTTACATTATAGAATCGACGTGCGAGTCGTGATGGCAATGGTGTCCGATGTGCATTGTGGCTTAAATACATCGATTATCGATTTGGTGTTATAGGAACGTATAATAATATTACATGCCCATACGGTTACAGATAATAATTTATATATTATTAATCGTGACGCGATGACTGAAATAATCATTGATGTCTGGACGGATGACCCGCGATAATCATATCGCATCTGTTGTGTGTTGTGGCAGACCTCCGCCCGCTGCTGCCACCAAAGCTTAAAGACTCGATGTCTCACGAAGTCTCACGAATTTGTGGCGTTTTGCACAGATCGTGATTGCGCCAAAACAGTTACTGTCCACATAATATTAATATATAATCTCGATAAAGTGCCCACCGCGTGACGATGAACGAGTGGTCCATTAGAAGATCGAATATCAAGCACGCCCCTGCCGGTTCGAGTCTATAATTTATTATGGGTGCGTACTGGGTACCTATATAATAATAATAATAATAATTTATTCAAATTAATTAAACGGGCAGGAGGCCAAAAGTACAGACAACGTTCGGAAATAAGAAATAAAAACAGTGTGGAAATTAACATAAAAGTATAATAAATTGGTAAAAATATTATAAATTATAATGATGTAAAATAATTTTGTGTAATGAGTAATACATTATAGTAATATTAGTAATATCGTTATTTAAGTGTGGGTTTAAAATCACGCCTAAAGTGGAAAGGAAAAGATCTACATTTGCTGAGAGCTGAGGGTTGATTTTAAATAATTTGTGCTGGCGGTGATGTAGAACGTGGAAGTATGAGTACAGCTCGTTGCGCCCTAGAATAGCCCATTTGCGCCCCGAGGGGGATGTAAACAGATGCGCCCGAAAGATAAGGTACTGCTTGCCGATTTATAGCCCATATACGCTCATTTCACATACAGCGTTGCCGCCATGATTTATGTAATGGATTATTTAAATCACGATAGGTACTCGGGTTAAGTAGATTAGTAGATTGTAATACTTTAATAATAATTGTCTTAAAATACTATAGTTTAAATTTTATAATTTTTTCAACATTTTGTGTTTACAAAAATGAATTAATATGCCAATAATTTACATAAAATACAGGTTTTTAAATTGAACAACTCTAAATTAATTCACACAAATTGTTATTCATTTTAGTCAATCTCATAAAAATAAAATAGTATAAAAATTTAAAATTAAATAAAAAATTTCCACACATATGTTAAGTACATGCAACTATTATAAAAATAGATATTGATGACTTTTTTTACACATTTATAGTAAAAAAAAAAAAAATAAATGAATATAATAAGTGTTTCATTATAAATCAATCTCTCTAAATTTACATACAATTTTTTTTTATATATGACTCTGTAAATTTTTTATCTCGTATTCAGTTTAAGTTATACATGCAAATTCCATACATTGCTTCTCTTAATTTCATCTATGTTTCATTGTGTCTTTACTTCCTTTATTTTTAAATAAGTTTCCACTTGAATTAATTTTAAATTTTCAATAACATTAGTGATTGAAGGATAAGGTAAATAAAATTGTAAATTAAAATGTTTATGAAAAAATTATGCACAATTTGTAGCACGTGGTGCTTCAGAAGGGGGTTCAGCCCAAATTGGTGGTAGACATTTACACCCATTAATAATAATAATAATAATAATAAAAGTATATATAATATATAGTCTGAAAATTATGATAAACACGGTAAATTAAAGTCGAGCGTCAGATTTTGAATATCGAATAAAGCATTTTTCACTTCATTCGACAGTAAAACTGCTAATCCGAAGAACATTGTTAACCATTTTTTTATATCGGAAGACTGATCGTTATAAAACTATTTTAGATCTGGAATATAATTTATCTTCCGATACTAATATTGACCCAAGTTAAATCTACAGGCTTTTATTGTACTATTATTTAACACGTTTTTAAAAGCTTTGTGAGCGACAATTTGAAAATCTAGACGAATTGATATTGTAATAAACGTTATCGAATTTCATTCATACATAATTCGTATTCCAGCATACAGTTTGACAACGATGCACGGTTTTAACGCGTTTTTATTAAAAATATTTCGGGTGCAAATGGCAAACGGGTTATAAAAAAGGCGCGATGGGCGCAAGTGGGCGGCTCAGGGAAGTATAACGGTTTTTGTAAGCAGGTATGTCAAAAGGGATACAATTCAATAGATAGGGGGCATCAATGTGCTCGTTAATTAATTAAAAAATAGGTAATACGTTTATATGTATACAGTAGGAATGTTAAGAAGGAATTTAATTTATGAATAACCACGGACCGTGGTAAAACTATTCAATAATCGTATTAAACTTAAAGGCTATATATATTTAAGAAAATAGTTTTGAATGCTTTCAATTAAATCAATGTCAGTTTTAGAAAATGAACCTTAAATATCGGCGAATCCGTATTCTAAGATAATATACCCAAATTAACCGGCAATTTATTACAAAATCTTCGATATTTTCCCGGGAATTTAAAAGTCCTTTAAATTATATTATTACGCTGTCGTGTGTTAGTAACGTAAACAGCGATTGTATGTGTCTTGCAAAATCGACGCGGAACGCCCGTCGAGTACATCGTACATTTTATTATATCGTACCTTCAATATACATACGACGACATGACGTCGATGGGAAGTGATTAAAATAAATGAGTTGATTAATACACAATAATAATTTGTCCTAAACGCTATAACACTCAGCATTATCAGCTGTAATCTGTATCGACTATATCTGTATAGAAACTGCTGCTACAGCACTATATACTATTATAGCACTTTACAGAGTTCGCGACAAGTGGTGTGAAGGTCTGCAGATATTTTAATGCTGTAATATTATATGCGCGCCAAACTCGTTGGAGATTAGTTGGGAAAAGGTCTCGTTAAAAAAAAAATGGTAACCCGTATGGATCGGTATACAAACAAAAGGTACGTTTTTTAAAAAATCGTAACGAATTTTGTTCAATCATCCGTTGATTAATATTCGTAAGTATACTTTTTCATAAAATATGGTTTTGTTATGCGATGTTAAGGAAAGCGAAATCACAAACGACCAACAAATTATTTTATTACAGTTAATATAGTGTTAAGAAGAAGCCATGCGCATATATTTACATTGATCGCTGTAGTTTTATATTAAGCATTGGTATAAGGGGAGTCCACCATGTACCACCCGGTAATGGTATCACTGGTATACACCCATCTGTTATAATAACATCATAATGAATAATTACTAAAACGTCCTATTGGCTATTTCTGGGTGCTATTGTCTTTGGCCCCGCTGAATTCGCGGTTACATTTGAATTGGTTCCCATTATGTCTAAAAATCGACGTGCGAATATGGAAGTTATATAACACGGAAGACATCTAAGTTTGGAAAATCCCAGAAGAACTTTGGTAAAACAATCGTTTGATGCGCCTTAAGACGATTTTAGAGTAATACTATAAGTAGGGATAAAGTATTATCATTTATCGTAAATTATCGTCTGTTCTTTTATAAGTCGGCGACGCATAATTGCGCATTTTTGTACAATGTAACTGTAACGAGCAACTCAGCGCAAGTGTGTCCCTCGTACCTACCTATATATTATTATAATATTTGATACACGGTGCTGAGTATAATAATGAATGTATTCAAGTATCCGACTGGGTTTATGACTTGTAAATAAATTATATGCTTTGGTTTTTTTATTAGTTTGACGATTTTTTTTTTTTTTTTTGTGCTACACCAATATGATGTACGTACGGACGACAGTAAAAATATTGTTCGGAAATATAATATAAAATACACCGTATGCATGCGGTCGAAAACCGTCCACTAGGTCACGGTGTCAATAAGTTGTTTTGATGCATGTAACTTAAATTAATTAGTCGGTCCCCTAGAACCGACAATGCTGTACCGGCCGGTCAATTGAAATAAAACATTAATAAATATAAATGTTATAATATATTGTATGTATGTGTACACTTAGTTTTAAAGAGGATAATATATGCAGTGGCGGTGTCGTATTATGTTCGAATTAAATGCTTGTCGTTGTATGAGTACACGTGGACGGGTTCTTTACGAGTTTACAACAGGTCATCGTGTGACGTGTACCGAATTTGTATTACTTGGGTAGTAAAATACGCTATTTAATGGGCGTGCACGATAATATTATATAATATTATTTTGTACACTCGTTTTTGGCCACTGCAGCATAAACTTATCGGTAGTGCCAAATACGTAAAAGTTATGATCAATCGTTATATAATAATAATACGTTTTAAAAAGTTTGAAAGTCTACAGAAATAAAGCATTTTTGTTACCTATCCCTCCAAAAGTGATCTGTATCCCACACGTTTTTCCGCATTTTTAACGGTAGATGTTTTGTCAATACTAAGTTCTCACTTCGTACAAGTAAAAGCTGGGATGACGAATTATTCGATCCAAAATTAATTAGTGTATAAAAAGATGTATGAAGTCGTAATACAGATCAAAAGTCAAATATAATATTACAGGTAAAGTGTCGTATTAAAACTCGAGTTTCGGTAATCGTATAATACATTCAGCTCGTTTGCTCGGGACGCTGACAACAAAAATAGTACACAACATATTGTGCTCTTCTTGAAAAGAGTGCTTCTGACCGAATGTTAATTGGAACCAGTTAACTTGTGTACAGGCATACAACGCGTACGCATAAAAGGTTTATGGTTGTCACAATTACTGGTAATTAAGACTCTTTCATTTGGTCAATTGTTATAATTTTGTTTGTGTACATTTAAATTGCTCAGTATTTAAATTAAAGACGGAGTTTATTAATTTTATCACGATTCACAGCAGTGATGTTTTTTTTTTTTTTGTGGATTAGAGGAGAATTGTTACAAATATCGGTTTTTTTTTTTTTTTTAAATCGGCTGTCAATTTTGAACTTGTCTATTATAATATATTAATTATATGCGTCTACTCAATAGCCATGGAATTCCTTAGAGTTCGGAATAGAATAGTAGTAATTTTTTTACGCGTCGGATAATAATATTATGTCGTGTGTTTGTGTTAGAAGTATAAATTATAATTAGTAGTCCGCACGAAGAACGACAAGTCAGGAGAACGAGAAGGAGGAGGAGGATAATTTTGTTATTCTCGTGTATAGTTATAACTCATCACTCTCTCTCTCTCTCTCTCTCTCTCTCTCTCTCTCTACATAATATAAATTATTTAATATATTTTGTCTCGTGACGTGCGAGTGGAAAACTTATCGGTACCCAACTAACGCGTGCTCGTCTTTTCTTTTTCGGAAAACTACCGTGACGCGCTGCGTTCTAACGGAGCGTATAGAGTTCTATAGTGGCAGAACAACGCGCTATTAAAACGTCACCGCGGATTCTGTTGGCGAAGGTTTTCGGATCATATTTTATATACGTACATAATGCATAATTTATATATACGTACGGCAATGGAGTGCCACGCGCGAGAAAGGCAACGAGTGCGCGAGTGACAGATGGAGCGAACGAGAGAGACGCGGTCCTTCGCGAGCGTGCGTACACACTTTAAACCACACCGTTGCGAGTGTGCGCTGAAAATACGCGTTATACACGAGTGCCTCTACTACTCGTATCGAGATATCGCAACCGCACGCCACCGCGGTGGGTATTATAATTCTCACGTCTATGATACCGTCGTCGTAAAACAACTCGACTCGTCTCGAATCGCGCAAAATTAGAATTTTCAAAGCGTCCGTGTTCAATTTTTTTTGGTAAACTCGATAACAATAATAATTGGTTGAGAAGTAGACCACCGCTTCCGACGTCGGTGTAATTACTTAGCCGTAATCCGCTGTATCGCACGGCTAGGTATTACACGCCTACGATGTTGTACAACGCGTGTTTATGGGCACAAACGTGATTATTTCTTTTATGCACACGCTTTACTGATTTGCTATATCATAATATCGTATATATATTGTGTCATACGTTTCGGTGTGATTTTTTTCTCCGTCTGCGCCGTCGTATTACCATAATATTTTGATGGTTCACGACGAGGGGCACCGCGTGCGCTCGTTATCGCGTAGACACGTCGCCGCTCCGCCATAGAGAGTATATTCTATTAAAACGCTGGCCTCGGGCCCACGGGGATCTCGCGGTCGTTATTTATCTTCGCCGGTGTGTGCGTATCATATAGGTACCCCGCCGTCGGTTGTTATTATTATTATTATTTTCTTGAAATAATAACGCGCGAACCAACGTCGTCAGTTTTTTTTTTTTTCGGTGTACGCGGACGACATCGTCCGCGGCACACCGCACGAAAAGGGCCGGCAGTTATTTTAAAAAAAAAAAAAAAAACCTTACACGCCGACAACGACGACGTTGTGTTGTAAACGCCGTGTGCGAGCCGTATCGAGCGGATGCGTCCAAGTCGCACGTCGTCGTCTGACCGTGTTTTCGTAATATCCGTTAATACCGCCGCCAATTCAGTGGACGACGAGAAGACGGCGGAGAAGGGCCCCCCCCCCCCCGCGATGGCGTGCCGTTCCGTTTTCGTCTTTTCCGGGTGCCCCGAAAGCTTGACCTGTTATACGCGCATAAATATTGGCGGTGGTTTAATAACCAGACGTTTCGCGCATTTATGCCGCGCTACATGCCCCTCCCCGTGCACGACACAAGTGAATAGACGGACGATGGGAATTTTTATTTATTATAATTGCTCGTTGTTTTTATTCGAGTGCGCCCGTATATGATTGTGCGAACATGATTTTGCTACGGTTTTTAACAGTTTTGGAAAGACTAAAACGTCTGACAGATAGATTTCAGAATGTAAATGCAGTGTTTTCTTAATAGTTTAGTAATTTCTTGCTGCGGCCTGTAGGTATTTTTGAAATCGTAGTTATGATTTTCATTAAACAAATTGACATTTTAATAAATTATTACTTGTCACGATAATTATATTCTCATACATATATCTTTTTCCTAAAAATAAAAAAAAATCGGGTTGTGCATTTTTCTAATCTTTTTTTTTCCTTCTTCTATATTACATATATATATATATATATATGTTTCTGATACTAATGTTTCCCGTCTTTTTTTTTTCCATTTGTGTAGGTAGTAGATACCTATAAAATATATTTTATGACATCGTCGAACCAAACGGTCGGATGGTCTGTATATATGGAGAAAAATAAAATTAACTTGATTGGTATTATTTTACTATTTTAAACAATCGTCTGAATAATTTATAAACGATTCGACAAAGCAACTAAATAAAAATAGTTTTTATGATCGGTTTTCGTGTTATGATTAAATTTAATGGACGTTGTATATGTTTAGAGCATAGAGTGTAAATACTATACGTGTATACACTGTACAGTATACGTTTTGTTATTATTATTATTGTTCACCGCAGATGCCCTATGTGGATAGCTGTTTATATTTTATTTTTTTCGAACGCTTAAGACGATATGCGGTAAATTCGAATGATTTGATTGTGGGATTTTATTACATGTTCTGCGTACAGCTAAAATGCAACGGACCGTTCTGTTAATGTATCTTATGATGTTATGACTGTGTGTTATACTTTATTTATTTATTTCACTATTATATGAAATGAACTATGAAGTATATTACGGTTTACCAAAAGTGAGTCACAAGAAATACTGAAAATCATTTGTCAAATGGATTTGGGTGCGAGTCATAACGAAATTTCACTACATGCGCATCGCATGTGTACGGTGTCCCATATAATAATTAATTTACTCAGTAGTCGGTGTACATCATAATCAGATATCCAAATCATAATAATAAATTATAGAGTATATTATACTATTCTTTATTAACGACGCTTGTAATTTATATACCCATGAAAAAACTCCAAACGGTTGTGTTGAATATCTTTCGGATATACCTACCGAATACAAAACTCAAAGATAGATATTTCACTGCCTACCTAATGTTAAAGTACTTCTTACTAAGCATGAATCATTAATATATGTCACTTAACGTGTTAAAAAGAAACAAACTAATTCAAATTGACTCTGTAAACATCAAAACATTAATAATATATATATATAGGTAGGTTAGGTACCTATACCGTATATTATTAGTGTCTTATTTTTTTTAAAATTTAATATCTACTATAGAGATTTATTAATACCATAAGGTTTCTTTTTTAATTGTAAAATGTTACTTTAGTTAAAATATATCTTGTGACTCATATTTGATTAATTTTGCAGCCATAAAAATGTCATAAAAACACACGCAATCAAACGTCAAATGAAAACAAATTGAGCTGTTTTAAAACTCTTTAAAATTAGTTATTAAAAATTAAATCGTTTTGAAAAAAAATAGGTCAATTTGATGCTAGTTTGCAGCAATAAGTTCACTGCATCGTTAACATTTATCATTTAAACTAATGTGTTTTAGATTATGGACAGAGCGAGGGAGCTGTTGATATTACAACGATGCGTGTTTTTATCTTAATAACACTTTTGGGGTAGTCAATTGAATGCAGAAAATCATCTATACGACAATTTGGAATAAAATTTTATTAGTAAGTTTTGAGAAAATTCTGAAAGTCAACAAAGAATATAGTGGGATATAAGATACGACATATTATGCATAATATGTGTTAGTTTTTTTTATTTTATAGTTACAATTTATGTTTTGAATGACATGTGCAGATTTGGAAAATCAAATAAAATGGAATTTTAAGAAAAATCTAAATATAAAAGTTTAGCAAAGTTAACTCAATAAATACTAGTAATTAATGCAGTTTTAGGACACTAATACCGTTTTTATTAAAAATGTATTTGTTGATGATTTTTTGAATCCTTTATCATTTGTACATTTTTCTGAAACCAAAAAATTGTAGTATAGGCTTGAGTTGTGTAAGTCAAAATGCAAAACAATTCACAACTTTCCCAATCAATGTCAACGTGGGTGAATATGATTTTTTATTTATTCATCGCAGCTATTCGAGAAAATGCATAAAGAGATTATATTACGCAATATTAAAATCAAAAAATGTACTGCAATGTGAATCGGTTCAAAAAAATAAAAAGTGAATTTTTATGTAATGCGAAAACAGCATATGTCTTTTAACTTATAGTTTAAAAAAGGCAAACATTTTGCAAATCAAAGTTGTTATAGGCTTTTGTTCAAATTGTTAAGTCGCAATGGGACATCTAGACTTGAAGTTTACCACTATTATACATGAAATAATACATAGTCATTTACAATGTGATTATATTGGTTGGTAATTGGAGTTTGTATCCGTCTATTTTACCATAATGAAATTTTTTTTTTCAATAATATATTTTTACTTGGTATACATTTTATATACTTGTGTATATCATTAATATATTTACATCTAAAATATGTCCGTCCACTTGATAAAAACAAAAAAAATCAAAATAGCGCCTTAGACATCAGGTGACAGTGGTCTTGGGATTTTCAGCGAACTAGTTGACTACGTTATAATAATTTAACTGATATCTAAGTACTTCGAATGCAAAGAGGACGTTTAAAATATTGCTAACTTCGCTGCGTTTAATAGGTAAGAGAAATGGATTTATTGTGAGAGAAAAATGAAGTGTAATATTTTTTTTTGTCATTAAGACTCAATTAAGATATAATAAAGCGGGTGGTTCATTTTCCTCCAATAAGAAATTAAGAATATATTACAAATAAAATAAAATATCAAAAATATGTTATTTTTTTATTATTTTTTATTTTTAGATTATTTTTGTCATATTATGTTTCAAACAAATAAATTAAATAAAAAAAATATATTACTTTTATCATGTCATATAATAAACAAAAAAAAAACCCTATGAAAAAACCTTATATTTTTTTATAATTATAGGACATTTAGCAACAAGTGAATACCTGAAAAGAAATATTAAATATATGAATAATTATTTCATATTTTGTAATTACATTTCGATTACATTTTTTGTATCCACTGTTCGCGACATTTGTTTGTTCGGTAGTCTTTCGATTTTTTTTTAGTATAAATATTTCTTATTTTAAAATAAATATCAGTTTGAATTTGTTTCACAATATAAACCACAAATATATTTGATTTTTCTTTATAAAAATATTTTTGAAAATGTTAGTGTAATAACTCACACACATTGATAGTTCGTTATAACGAAGAGAATAATTCTGCCCAAATAAGTGGTGAATATATAGTATTTTTTGAAATGTACGTAGGTATCTATTTAATAGTCAGCATACTTAATCATACTCTATTATCGTTAAGGCATGTTGGGCATAAAATCTTCAATCAAAGATAAAGAAACTTTTTATGGAGATAGAATATATAAATATGAGGCCAAACGTATTTCAAATCCAAGAACCAATATGTTTGGCGAAAAATGGTTATAATTTTAGTCTAAAAAATGTTTGGAGGAAAATGGCTACGGCTGATAAAGCAAGACGTGGTACACTTTATAGTTACTAGGTAGTTGATAGTAGGCAGTAGGTACTATAGTATTGTTACATTTTATGGATACAGCCTCGAACGTGTCGACGACGAGTAAAGAGATTATAATTCATATGATTGTACGATGCATATTATTTTATATAATAAAGGTGTATGCGTTGACGCATATTATTATTGTCACTTGCAGGTAATAATTTTTTATCGTCGAGAAGTTTTGACTATTTTTAGTTTGATTGTTATAGAAGTACTCGTATTCCTAGATTATGTCGATTACCCGCCGTACAATGCGTACAATTATAATATTTTACATACACTGCGGGTAATAGATATTGTCGTGCATATAAATATATATATTTTTATTACCTACTTAGAAGAGTGTGGTACTCTCAAGTGCTTTGTTTTCTGTCAGGCATAGTTTTCAAGTTTTCAACACATTTATTTTTTGTAAAGATTAATGAAATATCGTCGTATATAATATGTAAAGCATATTAGAACCAGCAAAGCGGAAACTACTATATTGACATTAAACAATAATAATGCTAATAAAAATAACGCGTTTAAAGTGTGTAGGAGTTCGCGGATAAATACGAATATTATATTCTATTTAAAAATATTAAATACTTTATGTACCTACCTAAACCTTTTTAAAATGTAACGAACAAATTATTATAATATAACGTGTAAATAGAGTTAAGTGACGTACATTAGTCATAGTAGCATGAATGTTGCAGTAGCAAATATTAAGTAGTAATGTACATGTACAAAAAATTAAAAATATTTTACAGCATTCGTATATTATTATAATAATCATGTTTAATGAGTATGTGTATACTGCATAATAACTACTGTTAGAAAGTGACGGAAAAAGCACAAAATAAAATACACGTGTTTATTATGAGGCAACGAGCTGTGTTTTATTAAAATAATTATTTTTGAGGTAGATTTAAACGAAAATAATAATAATAAAAAAAAAAACGAATACAATAACAATAAAAAATACAATTTTAATGTTTTTTTTACGCATGAAAAATGTAATTCGACATCGCCGAAAAAAAGTGATCGTTAATTTATGATTTTTCTAGGCCGTAAAAGAGAAATAAAACTGCCATAAAAATGTTGTCTTTGGAAAAAATATCGCACATGTGCGCACTAAAATATTGCAGATGTTGCGATTATTAATTTGTATTTATTCTATTTCGTCACGAATCCAATAATAATATATTATTATTATGTCATGCATCACCTTTATTTATATACCAACCGAAAGGCCAACACTAAGCATATGCTGGACCCAGAGTCTGATTAATTATTTAAAATTATGTTTACGCAATTGTCTTTATTTGTAGAACCTTTGAATATATATTTTATCAGTGTAACCATTACCCACGCAGTAATAGGTATATATACTCTAAATAAATCACGTACTTATCAAAAATATCGATTAAATTAATAATAAGAATCGTTATATAACTTAATTCTTATCATCGAATTCTAACTATACTCTTAGATTATAGTAATGATCACACAACACCTGTGTTCAAATAAATTTCACTCTAAATGACATAACATATGTTTTCTTTTGAACGTATGTCTACTTGTGAAAATCCATTCAAAGACATACGAAGGTGATTGTAATATAATAATAAGTTTTTAAGAATTTAAGATGTTTTATTATAGTGCTTCATAATGAATATCGAAACATACAAATATAGTATAAATTAGGGAAGTAAATACATATAATTATATAAATGTATATTTCGTTTTATGTGATATTATATTTTTTAATGGTCATCAAATATTTCTCCTATTGGCCAATAAAGTTAAACTTATAACTAGTAAGTAACAACATTTTATAGAAAAAGATAATATTATTTCGATATTACAAAAAGTCTATAGAAATCCATACCGGTTATAGTGTATCAGTGTAGGTACAATCGAATATATATTATACTTAGCCGTTTTATTCTCCTATAGAATTTATTTATTGTGCAGTACAAAAAAAAACATCCAGAAAAATAATGAGCAAAAATATTTTGTTTGAAGTTACATTTGAGATTTGAAACTCGATACGGCGATATGACTATGCTAGTGCAATAGAAGACAAAATTAGATTAAAATAATAATTATTATAAATGTTGACATAGGTACTATAACCATACTTCTGAAAATTAATTTGAATAGGCGAATAGGTCGTAATTATTATGGCTATTATTCCATCAAAAGCTAAATACGTGAGACTGCAAAATAATTAATGACTAAAAGACAGACATTTTTAGTACCCGTCTATATGATTATAATATCTCTGGTCTGTTATATAAACATATTATTATATAAGTACTATATATATATATATTATACTTAATGCAATTCGTATATTTTGAAGAATAAATGATGTAGAATTCACGATTATCGCATTTTTCGGGCTATTAATTTTTCCTTATCTATAGCATAATGGTAATTTATAATTTGATATAAAAAACGAGATTCCGGCAATTCGTTGGCCTGAAAATAAAGGGATACGTGGAAATGTTTGGACGAATTGTTCATCGGACCAACGCGAAATGGAAGATTGAAGAAGATTGTCACACGACGGACGGAAAAAAAATTTAATGAGAATTTTTTTTATAAAAATGATATCATAACATCTAGTCATCAGACATTCGTCTGCCGACGGTTTAAAATAGACTTCAAATAGTTCAGACGTAACCACATCTGACGAGATACAACGGTACTTTTTCGAAATATTCAAATAATATTACCCATTTTACGAAAGTACTTTAGGTAATTATTTAACGCTTGAAATTCTTATTTCAATATTTCAACATACGGTTATGTAATTGAAAATAATAACAATCAACGTAGAAACTCGCGGGTTTATTTCAATTCTACAATTGTCAATTTGGTACAATATTACTTATACCGTAACATAATAACTTATTTGAAAACAATTTTACGTTTTGAATGTTTATACTTTTTAATCGTAGGTACTCGATAAAAATAATTACAAACACAGTCCTTACAAAACACCAAGCCAATCACTATTACAGCAGTAAATTATAAAATTATTGCGATTTCTAGATAGCTGCAGGTTAGACCACAATAGTTTTATATCTACTGTTTCAAAAAAAAAAAATATATATATATATATATATATATATTACGTTATAATCATCTAAAAAATTGTTGGTACAAAAGTATTGGGATTTTACGGATTTACGTACCTTATTAGCTTACTGCGACAGTACGACATACATACACGGACGGATTATAATAACAGCTTGTATATAGGAGATAATGATTTTATGCAATTTGGTATAATTAACGTAATCACGTAACATCATATATTCTTATCAAGCCTATTATTGTTTATATTTCGTATTTTTAATTATCTACTGTATGTAGAGGTAGACGATATTTCTTTATTATAATATGTAAATGTACCAATTAAACACGTGAATTATTATCATTTTTTCTTATATAAATAATTATTATAATTTTTAATGATGATGCCGCGTTGGAGACCAAATAAACGTATTTTATTATCCAAGGCTACCTGGAAGATGGAGGCTGTGATTCACTGCAAACGAGTACACTACTCTAATATAACGATAAATAATACTATTCGTGTAGCATTCGTTTTACAATACAATTTAGCCTAAAAACCAACGCCACTTTAATAATATTTATGATAATATGATACACGATTATAATACATATTATTGTATCATAAAATTATTGTACAATTTAGTAAAAAAACGACTTTCTGTAACGTCAATCATTCGTTGTCCGTTAAACACAGTGAACTTTGTAAACGCATAGAAATCGATTTCGTCCTAAAAATTCATACTACCGGAAAGTGATTATCAAGAGTCGATGTTTAGTGAACATTTCGCGCAAAACATCGACCACGGGTATACAGATTATGCACATCATGTTGCACATGATGCACGCGTGATGTACATAGTTTATTAACACGTCTGAAGGAGCTAATGCGTATATAGTACCTACATAATATAATATTTTACGTATAAATTTACATACGTAATAATAATAGATAATAATAGCGGCAGACTGTACCTAAGCTTTTCCATAAATACATCACAATATTATACGCGTATATTTTGTGATACGAAAATACTATGCACTTTTATATTCGATTCGATTGGAATGAAACGAGGTCATTTGTTTCGATAGATAAAATTAAAATAAAAAAAATCTATGTCATCCGTGTGATTTGTTTGACGTAAAAGGCTTGCGAACATTTGTCTTATCGCGATAATATGGTGCGGTGGCGAGGCGGTGGTACATAATGATAGGGCGATGACCGAGAGAAGCACAACGTTTGTCCGGACGTCTGATGTGTATATCATTATGTGTGCGTCGCAAATACATCGCGAAATATTGCGCATTACATATTACAAATGCTCAACTAAAACGGTCAAAGTTTACTGGGTTATTATCGAAAATGTCGCGTATGCAATACAATTATTTTTGTGCAAGCCATCTCTATTTCGGTGGACTTTATTTAACGCCGTTATTTGATATTCGTCTCTAGTTATCTGTTTGTTCAGTTGTATTATATGATTATACAAATTTATCTAAATATAGGTACTGTTATACAATTAAATACTATATATATATATATATATATATACACGTATACTTTGTGGATTTTTGTGGGTGGAGGGAGGAGAGGGCGGCAGTTATCCACGTGGCTCTTATTTGTGCACGAACGACCAATGTAAACATAATCCGTTTGAGTATAATTTAGCCCACAGACTTGAAGAAAAAATTGTTACAGCATACATTTTGTGAACATATTCAGTGCATAATATAATATATTTATGATAAGTACTGTGATCGGGTTTTACAATGTAATTTTCTAGTTTTTCCCTATATAAACACAAAAAGAAAGTCAACTCCAACAGGCGTTATGCGCTGCGTGATTTCCCATGAAAAATCAATTGATATCTTAAATTTTCGAAAAGTGAACCGAAAACTTGAATAATTGGCAATTGTGATTGTTTGTTTAAAGATTTTCTTTTTTATATTTATAAATTCATTGTTTGTACAAAAATAACTGAAGAATTACTCCATATTAAATTCATTATGATAGCCTATAGCAGTGTAACGACACTTGGCTTTTATAACTAATAATTTTGTAATTGGTCAGGATATAAACTATTATGCTTTGGCTGATAAACGAAAATTATAACTGATATATACAGGCATATATGCTTTAATTTATATGAATAAGAATATTTTGATGGTTTTTCATTTTTATATTATACTCCGTTGTAAAAGTATTTATAAATAATTAGTTTTTTTTTAACCGATTTAAGAAATACTGTTATAAAACGTATGAAGTCGTAATTATAATACCTATAAGTATATATTATATTGATAATTTTTTGAATTGCAATATACTGGAATTATTGAATTTTGTTACTAATGGTTTTGCGCTTGACATCCTATATAGTTATAAGTATTCTATTAAAAGACGCTAAGTATCGTTTAAAAAATTTATTTGTATACATTACCCATATCATTAAGTACATAAATGTCATACGCTATATTGTATTAAATGTTATTAAACTTGTAAGAGAGAAATCATTTGCTAAAACATTTTAAATATATATATATATATAAATGAATGTCTGTTCTTTATGCATTCCCAAACCATTCAACCGATTGCGATCAAATTTGGGACAGAGACCATTGGGAAAAAGATAGGCTAATTTAAAAAGAGAGAGATCCAACCCCGGGAGCTGCTCAAATAAGGATTTTGAGATTTACGATGGAAATATTTGTTTATAGATGGTTTCTATTGGTTTATAATATTATTATTAATAATAATAATAATAATAATGAGTTGTGATATTTAATTATTGTTTTTGAATTAATTGTTTTCATGGCACATGCGTCTATGGCACTTAAAGTTTTAATCGAATATATGAATTTCATGTTGACAGTTCGTATGTTTTTGGTGTTTTTTTTTTTTTAATGTTCCACTAATAATTTGTCTATTGCACTCCGTGTGTTTCATATGAATACCAATTCACTCGTTCAACAAATTTAAATTCATTTTTAACGCCATTTCTATTCAGTAATGCCTCCAAAAAAACAAGCGATCGGTAGTTCCACGTCTCAAGCACGAAAGAAAACGGTAATACGAGCTTTAGAAACATACAAGCAAAGAGATACACAACAGAGAACTTCATGCTTGATTCGGATGAACTACTCACACTAATTTGAAGCTCAGTGAATTCCATTACGATGCTAATTATAATTACAGCATTCATCAAAGCGTGGTTATTGGAAAAATTTATGAACTATGCAGATATTGTAGAGCATTCAAATTTAAGAATGAAGCACCAGAAATGTGCTGTGTTAGCAAAAAAGTAAAATTGCAAGAATCATATCTACCATCCGAACCATTATCAACATTGGTATCAGGTGACGCGAACAAATCGAAACATTTCTTAACGAACATACGTAAGTACAATTCATGTTTCCAAATGACATAATTCGGTGCAACAAATATTGTGAACGATAATTACATGCCAACATTCTAAGTGCAAGGTCAAATCTATCATTATACTGGATCATTGCTACCACTGCCAGATACAGATCACACATTTCTCTAAATTTATTTTATGGGAAACACTGATGAACAAATTGAGCAACGTTGTCGATACAATATAGGCACTAGACGAGGAATTGTCGCTGCATTATAAACTTTATTCGATCAATACAATGAATTAATTTGATTATTTAGAACTGCCCTTAAACAAATGCCAGCTAATGACTACAGAGTTGTAGTTAGAGCAGACAAAACACCTGTTGGCCAACGCGAAAGACGATACAATGCATCAACAATTGATCAATTAAACATATTGAACAATTGAAGTCGCGATCGTTATAGCCGGTGAAAAATTTAACTCGTGTGATATAATTCTTCATCACAGAAACGGTAATGTTCAACGAGTGGCAGAAACACATCGCTCATACGATGGATTGCAATATCTTATTTTATTTTGGCAAGGTGAAGATGGATATTATTTCAACATTAAAATGTGAAAATCACAAACAGATGAGAAAACGAATAAGAAAGTCGGTGCAATGAATTACTATTCATATCGGTTGATGAAAACGCTGAAAATCATATCTTGAAATATCGACAATTGTTTTATATATAGTCGATATGTATGCAAAAATCTAAACCGAACGACTTCTCTGCATTTAATTGAATCAAACCACATTGCGTTCAGAAGAATACATTCATTTATACGATTTAATTGGTAATGATGGCGATGTGAATCTAAATGAATTGATGAATTGGGAAAAATAGTTATTCTTCCGGCTACATTCACAGGGAGCCCACGGCACATGCATGAACATTGAATACATACACAAGATGCAATGACATATGTTCACGCATATAACCGTTCAGATCTGTTTATTACATTCACATGTAATCCCACATGGGAAAAAATTAAAGAAATTTTGTTATCTATACAATCATCTTCGGATCGCCATGAAAATCAAAATTGAAATCTTTAATGGATTTAATTGTTAAGCATTAGGTTTTTGGAGAGACACGTTGTTGGGTGGTGGATTCCATTAAGTAGCAAAAACAAAATATGTGCCACATGTACACATTTTAATTTGGCTGATCACAAAACTCACACCAAATTAAATTGATCAGGTCATCTCAGTTGAAATATCAGATGCCAACAGCGATCCAAATTTATTTGAAGTCATCATAAAAAATATGATTTATGGCCTATGTGGTACACTTAACAACAGTCCACCATGGATGTCTTTTCTTGTATATAGATTTATACGTATACCTGGACGTATATTACATACTAGGTTTTCGAGCATTAATATTTTTAATTGAGCCAACAATGGGACTGTTCAGTAAATAATCTCCATAGGAATTAGATGTACAAGCGTACATTTTTTTCGAATATTGCCTGTACTAATTCTAAATACAAAATAGTACCTACTGACTCACATCTTCTCAAAAGCACACTGACATACTTAACATCTTTGTTATTAAACTGCCAACCAATATTCATACATATAGAACTATCACATTTTTGATTGTTTCACTCAAATCTTTAATTCCTACGTTTTGATGAAACAGATAAATTTTAATTGAAAAAACACTAAACTAACCATTTCCAAAGAAAATTTGGCTATATAACCTTACTCACCTAATAAATATTCATGAACTCATATAAAAGTTTTTTCTAAAAAAAAATCACCAACTTACTTTATCACCTTTGAGATTGCTAGAAAAAACTGAAAAAACTTTTATGCTACTTTAGTCTAAAACACATTAAACTCAGTGCCACTCTCCACTTAGCTTATTTCTCAACTGAATAGAAATATGTCACGACCATTCTTATAAACAAACCAATGAAGCCTGAACTCCTACATCATCTTACAGACCGGCAAATATGCTGCCTCTACTCTCTAATCTTTGAAAAACTCCTGTAAAAACAAATTTATTCTGTTATTGAAAAAGCCCAAAATTATTATATCTACATTTTATAGATGGAAGTATCACTAGTGAGTAGGAATAAGTGACTTTTTTATCATGGCTGTACATTTAAAAATTAATAACTATCAAAAAATTAAAACGATTGTACAAACATTACAAAATTAAATGCATAGGTAGATTTTAAATCTCAATTATAATGTATATTATATGGTGTCAACTTTTGAAATCAATCTTTTCATGAACTGAATGTCAACGAAAATACATAATATGAGCATCCGTTTCATGAAACGGATGACCATTTTATGAAATAAAAATACCTATATGCACACTTCGTGTTATTATTATAAAACAAATTATTGTGAGTTCTTTAAACTAAATATGGTTTAGGTATGTTTTATAAATAAAAGTATAAAATAATATTTTATTTTATTTTTAATAAATTTATTATTTATAAATGAGACTAATAGCAATAATCATAAATTAATTTTAAGTTTTAAACAATTCTATTATGTCGACGTTCATGTTATCTTCATGATCTGCTCTAATATGAAATTTCTTAATCCCATCAAAAATATCGTCTTGAACTCGTAATAAGCGAAATACTTTTATTAAAAAAAATAATTGATTTAAGTCAATTAACTTCAATATGATTCACAACTAAATAAAATCTAGTTTTTAGAAATATGTACGTAAATAACTGATAATTTAAAAACAACCATTTTCGCAAATAATTGAATATTTAATACAACATATATTTGTATCAGTTCTGTACCGTCCGTAATCCCGTACAAAATATTATTTAATTGTTGAGCTAACATAGTTATTACTAGAAGTTAAAAAAATAATAATTGGTGTATTCTTATGAATTACATACTATTAAAATGGCCATGCAAGATTAAATTTGTATGGCAGCATGTTCAAATTTGTTTAGTTTTGTTTGCATGTGAAAATATATAAAGGATAATATAAATTAAAAATTAATTATTTATATGTTTTAATCAGTCGCATCTTGTTTATATGTATATTAAATAATTTTCCTTGATAATACTCAATTAACTAATATACCGTACGTTTGTAGTAAATAATATTATCATCGATCTTTATTACCACTGTTTGAATAAATTATATTAAAGAATATTAAAATCTGTATTAAGGTATTTTTTTTTTTTATTATCATTTATTAATACGGCTTCAATATTAAAGTCATTAGTTGAGAAAAGTATCAGATTTTTTGGTTGCTTCGTTGGCTTTATCGTTTCTAGGTATGTTTTTGTGTGAGGCTATCCAAAAGAAGGTTAGAGAACGTGGGGATAGGGAATGGGGTTTTCTTGGATATTTTTCATTATTTTGTTTGTTGTCTCATGGTTTTTGATATAACAAGGATTGAATTAAGGAAATCACTGGCTATTAAAAAAAAGTGTTTTTTTATGTTCATATAAGACGTGTATTAATATTTATATTTAATTTAATTAAAGTTACATTTAGTTTAAAAGTTTATTTTAATGTATCTAGGCCCAAAATCACTTATCAATCATCTGTAAATGGGCATATTAAGATAAAAAGTCGACATAATAAAATTAATTTATAATTATCCATCTCGTTTATAAAGTAATCCATTTGTTATAAATACAATATTTTTAAAAACGTTAGTTTTCTGAAATTATGTGTGAATTACGTTTTAAATGGATCACTCCGTATTACTGGTGCTATAAATTTGAGAAATAATTCTCTAATTACTCCAAGGTTTATTTATATGGATAATCGTAATATTTAATTTTTTGTCCTGAATGTTTATTGCAGAAATCGTAGTCGATTCCTCGCACCGACTTTGTCGACATATCTCGTCGTATTCTATCAAATTGTCAATATTATAACATGCCGTTTCGTGTTGTTATTTATTTTTATTTTTTTTTTTTTTGTCCTTGCCACGCGCTCTTTTCCGGGTCCTGTGGTCTCTACACCAAACCGGGCTGACTTACTCATTAAAAATATATTTAATGGTCTACACTGCTCCACACACACATACACGCACATTTAATAATTTAAATAAACCACCATGTGCGTGCCCCATATAGGATGCACATACGTGTACACTCTATATTATTATACACACTCTCGATCGGGGTCCAACAAAGAACACATGGCCGAGTATTTCGATTTTTATTTTTAACGTTTTCGTAATTAGTCAGTATTTACGGACTCCTCGATTTCATTGCCGCGCCGGTGCTGGTGGAAATGAATCCGTAGCATGTATTTTATTTTGTTCATAATTTCACTAGTCTCGGAAAATTAAAAATATTGTTCAAGTGTCGATTACGACTTACGGGTCTCAGAATTTTATGTGTATGCGCATAATATCGGATCGCTTTTATTGTTTTTTTTTAAATTTATTCTTTGTTGTTTTGGAACGTGATTTTTCGATTCATCGGAAAACATAAAAAAACCAGCGTTTTCTTATAAAAAGTATACGGGCTAATGTTGTTATTGAAAAACAAAAAATACTCTATACACATTGCACGAAAACATATAATGTTAATAATAATAATGTTATTTATAACGAATTAACGAAGTATATTATACCCAATATTATATTGTATTATTGGTTTTTTATCATACAAAAAAGAAAAAATGTCTAGTGTCAATTACACTTTCCGAGAAACTCGACTTATCGGTTGAGTGTTTCTTTTAAATGCGATTTGAAAAAAGAAATACGTCGCATAACATAAATCGTAAGTTATAACATTATTACCTAACTATTAAGTTTGACATTATTCGTGAACATTTTTGCGACATTCCTGTGCAGTTCTCGATAGTTTGACTTCGTATGAAATCGTGCAAACCTGATAATAATAATTACCAACCATAACAAATTCAATAAACCACAAATTCCGTCGCAACTTCCTTGAGATTTTTGAAATTCTCCGCTTAGGATTTATTATTTCATTGTATAATAATATTATATGTGTTCCGTAGCGGTGGTGTTTTCCGCAGTTTGAATAAGTTTGATTTCTAGCATGACGTGTTGGCGTCGAGGAAGTTTTGCAAAGTATACAAATCTATACTAATATAATAATATGAAAATAATATTATGTACTATACCATTACAAAATTTCTCTAGAGACTCCGAATTTTTCTAGTTGTGTTTTATTACGACGAAATTTCGTCGAATGGATTTTAAATTCTAACTTATTCATAATGGCCAAACGCTGTGCATTTATTACTCTGGGCCACCTTTGAAATTTGTTACAGATTATGATTTATTGCCTTAGTTAGGTTATTAGATCAAGTAATAATATTATTAAAATATTTAAACTTGACGATATTATTTTTAAACGTTTAAACATTTTATAATATGAGTTTTGTTTTTATTTTTGGAATAATTCATATTTTAATATAATGCATAATATGACCAATCGACCAACTATATGCATCGTTCGAGTTCCAAATTAATTGTGACGCCATTCCCACGAGTCGCGAGTAGCATCGTTTTTATTGTTTTTTTTTTTTTTTTAAGTAAAGAGCCATTGGAATATTATATTAATACCTATATAATATATAATATGTCATATGTATTATGCACATTATGCAGATAAAATATGGTAACAGTTAATTATTTTTAACGAATAAAGGTTACTTAATTTTAAAAGTTAAACGAGATTTTTTGATATTTAGATAAATAAATTCACATTTTAAAAACCACTGTATGTATATTATGATACTGAATACTATAGTGTATAAGATATACAGAGTAATTCGCCAAGCATGCTTACTCCAATTTTTCTTTCATTAATAAAATCATTGAAATTCTGGTTTTTAAATTATAATGTGTTTTTTTTAAATATAGGTAGGTGCTCAAAGACTATTATTTCAATTTTTTGTTTTTTTTTGTACTGCTTAAGGAGTGTCATGTGGCGCATACAAACTTAAATTTTTCAAATGAGAATTTGACTTTTTACTGTTCATTAATATTTAATGGATATTTTTTTTCAACATTTTGAGGTATCTACCTAATTAAAAATTCGAACAAGGTGTTTCTCAGTTATTAAAGTGCTTATACTAAGGATAATAATCCTTAAAAATGATTTTACAAAAATATAAAATAGATATTATATTAGGTCTAGTATTTATAAAATTTGGGCCATTTTTAAAAATGTTTTATGTTAATAGATTAATACTAATCACTAATATTTTCAAATCACCATAGCCCCATATATCTTACAAACCCATTATTATGAACCTATTATCCTTTAGTATGCAAATTTAAATGATTCAAAAACTACTATATGGAATTTATTAGGATACTTGAAAGTGTTCAAAAAAATTTTCTCATATTTAATTTACAATGGAAAAGAGGATTCTCATTTGAGAAACAAAAGTTTAAATCTCCATAGGACACTCTTTAAGCAGCACAAAAATCCCAAGAATTTGAAAACTTGGTCTGTAAAAATAGGTATTTTTAAAAATTCTAAAAATCAAATTTTGAATAACTGAATTATTGAAGAAAAAAGGAAGTGAGCATGCTTGGTAAATGCAAATACATATAGTTGTGTCGTACACTGTATAATAGGGAACATGACGTGTAATCCGGTATATTTTCTGCAGTGATATGTAATGATAAAATACTTAAAACTAATGCGTTTATTGCTATAAATGGCTGCTAATATAATTATAAATAATAATACAAAATAAATCATAATCATTATAATGTTATAGTCTGTTTGAATATGATCTGGCGACCAGCAATCTGCTTAGCGTGTTTTAATAATGTGGTATAATATGCGATATACATTATATTATACAACTCTATAATAAAGCATATATTTTTTTTTAAATAAACTATATTGTTATTTGTTAATACATTATTTTGATTGTTAAAGATAAAAGACATAATTAATTACAGTATGTATATATATATAATATTATAGTTTATTTGTATGATTCTTATCGACTGACTAAACGTGATATATTTTTTAGTGCACTGGTAATGAATTTACGGAAGTAAACCGCGTGAAGTCCATTGATTGTATTTATTATAGTTATTATAATGTTTTCATGAAAACATGTTCATAGTGCTCATATGTATACCGTATACCGCACGAAATCCCGAGGGCTTTTAATAATAATAATAATAATAATAATAATAGCAGAGTACTGTAATAATAATTGTAACACAAACAACACGTGTATAGTAATTATTAAGACCAAAAGGTGAGATTTTTCCAACCGCAAGTTGTAAAAATAATTCATTGCTGGCTTTATCGTGGAAAAACAATTATTACTTAGCATAAAATATTTACGAAAGTAATAACTAATAGTGTAATATACTTATACTATAGTGCCATACAGTGGTCATGTCACAAATGGTCCCACTTGAAAGTAGGGTGGGTGGATGATACTTTTTATATATAATATTGTTTTTACATAGAATGCTATAGTGTTTATGGTAAGTGTTTAAAACGTACCTATGTTATATGTACTAGAGTGGGTTGGTGGTGTAAGAAAATTATGACCCCCCCCCATACAGAAAGGGTTCTACACGCCACCTGCTTTCGGCTACACCCACTGCAAGCAACTAAATAGAAGTAAATTTACAGATTATTTAAAAGTTAAAAGTCATACATTTTCTATGGTTAAACGCCGTCTGGATTAGTTATATGTCAATAATTAATAAAATAGTTCACCCCCAACTAATCAGTTGATCAACAAAGCGTCTATTGCTCACTGTTGCAACATAATGTTTAGGTATAGGTATATATAACTATATAAGTATATTGTATATATTTTGTAATATAACATGTATAATAGTTAATATTTCTATGCATCCACGTGCATTTATAGTGAAATACGTCGCATTATGCCAGAATTTTAATATTGTATTTACAATTTTCATGTCGTGAAACAATATAAATATTTTATTCTATAATATGGTAAAATTTCTGTTCAGTTTATGGGATAGGTAATATTTATTTTTTTTAATATAGATAATTTTATAATAAATCATAATATTGTCTATGTAATATTTGGCAATTATGACGAAAACTACTTACCGGAAGAAATTTTTTAAAACTATATGTACTATATGTAAACTCTAAAGTATAAATTAGCTCGAAGGCTCATAGATTTTCAATTTATACATTATACCATAATGCAAAAAACCTGTAGCGGGTGCTGAAAAATGATTCCTATATAGCTTCGCATAAAATGTTAAACGTCGAATAAGATATGTCAGTTATGGATGAAAGGACATTTGCTTCTTCCGACCACGTTAAAACGCACCACTAACTATTAAAATATATTATGTAGTATATATAATACGTTTATACTGTATATATTATAATCATAAATATGTATGTGCATATAATGCATAATTGACGACCAATTTGAAAGCACGTCAAAAACTGACACATTATGTACGGTATACATACGCGTTGTGTACACTGCATTTATAACTTGTAAATTATAATAATATAATATTTTATAAACCGTACTCGGAGCATTTCTCTGGAATCAACTATACAAATGTAATAATATGTGTCCAAGACCGAAGGGGTCGTTTCGTGTCTATAACGCACGTACTGCAATGACAATATCCACTAGGTGCTCTAATATTATTTGTAAAGTTAGAATAGTGATGCAGGGTACGACGGTGCAATAATGTATGCATTTATGTATACCTAAGTATCATATTCTTTCGGCATCCGACAATAAAATTATTCGTTTCGCAATGAAATGCACACCGTTAAAATTAATTGTCATTAGTTAATGCAATATCGTAGGTACCTGTACTGTATAGTGTATAATAAACATAAGTAGATACAGTACACAAACATTTAACGATCTCTAATAGTTAAATACTTTTTAGACAAATCTCTATTCTCCTACACAGGATTTCACGAGATGCTATAAGTCAAAATATAACCACAATCTTATTACTGTTCCCTGTGAAAAATAATATGTACGCAAAACGTACTAAGATATTAGGTTAATTTCGATTGTATTTTTTAATTTTTTTTTCAATATAAAAGCTTAATAAAAGCTCTTACAAAATAAACTATACCATAACAATTGTTCAAAATGTATGAAAAATATACATTTTTTTGAAGTAGGGAAATAATATAATTATGGTTAACTTCAACGATTGAGGAGTCTATTGAGTTAAAATATACGATGAATTAGATAACGGTGGAAGTGGGTGGAGGGAGAAACTTAAAAGAGACAACAGACTTGCTGAGCCACGCGCCTTAACAGTCAGTATTACACATGGTGAAGTAAAGCTAATGAGCCACAAGAGATGGATGAGAAAAATGATAGAGTGATCGTAAGTAGCGGAAAAATTATTCGTTCAATTTCCCATAACTGAAGATATTAATGATGATGTTCAGTCGTCAGTCGGTACCGACGGCGAGAGAAAAAGTTTGAGGTTTGTGTCCCTTCCGGAGATAAAAAAAATACACCATATTACTCAGATCGACCTCTCGTGCATGCCTAACCTACGTCACGTACATAACTATTATAAATAACGAATAATAATGTATCGATATAGGTTTATCTAATATGTAACTTGTACCATTTGCGTTCAATTCGAGTTATCGTCAGTGAAAAATAGTATCGTCTATATCATAATTTTGAATTATTGTACCTAGATACACTATATAACCATAAAGTATATATAATTTTATCAAATACCAATATTTAGTTGAGAATGGAACAAATATTGGATAAATTTGGGAAATTTAATGATAAAAAATTACATAATTGTAGTAACTTTTCCTATAAATCCTATTAAGATATTATTATGGTAGAAAAAAAATTGTTATTTTTTTGTAAACATTTTCATTTCCAAACACAAAAAAAATGATTATGAAAATATTATTGTTTTCTATTAAATCTTATATATATTGAAACATACACATATAGGATACAAATACAAAATATACGGTGAACACATGCATTAATTTAGTGCTTAAAACCAAACCATAAACACATTATAATATCTATTTTAAAAAAATTAAAACCCATTTGATCAGGTAACTTTAATTTATTACAACAAGTATAGAAATTTATAACAAACTTAAATTTTAAAAGCTAAAAATATGTATTATAAAAAAGAACTACATTATTATTAACGAAAAATATAAAAGCCTGACCTAAACTCAATGAAGTTAGTAATACTTCTACATTTTACTAGTGACCAATACTGACATAAACTTATTAATAGTATTAGAAACAATGATAATATTTTAATTTCTAAGAAACAAGTTGACCGATGTACTAGGCACACTGTGAACAAACGAAGGCCAATGTGGGTGCAATAATTAACCTATTACCAAAACTTGCGGCGCAATAAACGGGAAGCTGACCACTCATACCCTATGGACAGCCATCTTAACATTATGCTTTTGACGGAGGAATATGCGTGCCCAATCTAGAGTCTAACAGCACATGCAAATAAGGTATCTATAGATACGGCGAAACTGATGTAACCCTTCCCAGCAGTACCAAAATTATATACGATGAGTGCATTTATGAGAGAATTATCCACCACACATCAGAAGAGAAGTGGTGTGCACCAGGAATGAAAGAACCAGACAGATAAGAAATGGTCAGCATCCAATGCATGCGAAGGGGGGAGGGAGAAAGTGCTACCCCAAAAACGACTTAAACCAAAAAAATGGACAGCGCATACACGGGCAAACTTCTTAAAATAGAACATCGAGAACAATCCAAGATGTGACTGCGAAGAACTACAGATTGATGGACATTTTAAGGACTTGCATGAAGAATTGACATAGATATTAGTCAACAAATGAATTTCATAAAATAGGTACTAGACAAGGATAGGAGTATAAGTTTTGTCGACCACCCGAGAAGAAAAATAAGACGGAATTTAAGGAACAATGTATTATTTCATTTTGTTTCCGTTATATGAAAAGTTTTCCATATTGAGTAATTGCGGTAATTACGAGGTGTATAAAAAACGACGTTTATTTTCATTACTATTTTATGATTATGACATTTTAATGATAAATAAAAAATTATAAATATACCTATGTATATGATATTTTTCAGACATTTTTATGACTGTTTCGATTATGATTAATAATATTATTAACATTATTTTATATACTGGTTAAATATATAGCGGTATTATTGTTTTATTTTAATGTGATCGCTTTACGATTACCAACACTTCCTGAAACAGCCACTGCCAACAATTTTTATTCAATTTTAACGTACACAATCACTATTCTTTGCCTGTATTCAGGACAGACTCATAATAATGTGATAATGTTTCATTATGATAATTGGTAAAGTAGAATAGATTACCGATGTGTAACTGTAACACATATACAAATACAACAAAGCTCTAAAAGTTTATCAGCCCGTTTATGCGGTACGCGTAAGTTTTAAAAATGTCTTAAACAAAAAAAAAATTGTATGCGGCATGATCACGGTGAATTATTAAATTTATGGACGGCGGGAAAAACCGAAAAGGGAAGTGTAACGTAACAAAGGGAAAGAGGCGGTAAATCGTTATGACCAGGCCGCGGTTTCCGTCGTATCGTTAATTATTTTTTGACTTTTTTGGAATACCGAAGTATTTTTTTTTTTTAGACGGAGCACTTATATCGTCGTAGCCCGGCCACCCGGGACACGAACACAATCAAACCGGACGTAACACTAACCGATTCGGTGCATTTAATTTCACGTATGTATACAATAATAATAGTAATAATAACACACCACGTACGATATTGTGTGAGTATGCGCGCGCGTTCCAAATCACTGATTGAGATTTAAATAAAATATATTTTGTTTTCACGTAATTATTATAATTTTTCGAGACCACGCGATACTATTTGAGTTTTTTTTGTTTTCATATATTATATGTGTTATTATCATTCATAATAGTAAACAAAAAAAAAAAAAAAAATGTACGGATATAAATTATTTATGTATACACGAAGTAATTGACTGCACAGAGTCACAGAGTCGTGCGTTTCCTCTTCCCATACACAATAAATATACACTGTATATGTATAAAATATATGCACACACACACACACACACACACACACACACAAAGTCTAGGACTTGGTCAGCCGTGAGCTGAATATAACCCGTTTCGTATATTATGTTTCTCGTCGTGGCGCGGCCACTGCAGGCTTGGCTTGTCGCAGGTACCACAACAACATTTATTATTATCATCATACATATTATATATGTGTAAATCTCCGATCCTCGGCCAACCAGGACTTTAATAACGTCGTGTGTATACTTGTACAATAATAATAATATGCACTATACTTGCCTGCCTGCCTACACCATACACATACAAACACCGTTCGTCGGCCGGATCCGATGGAAATGCGATGCGTTTCGTATGCGGGTTATGTATACCTATAATACTGCAATAGGTACATGATAATATTATATTATTATTATTATTATTATTATTCTCGTACGTTCGCAACAATATGTTATGCCGGCGCATTGCGTGTGCGCGCTGCACAGGCAGGAGATACAATACAACTCTTTGTATTATATTGTACTGTTATTGAAGTACGCGAAACGTCGTCTGTAAATGAAGAAATAAAAACGAAACCGTCGTCGTCAGTTCTTGTCTCTGAGCGACCAAACTCTCGACCGACCTACGCAGACAGCCTGCTTACCTTTGTACGCGTTTACCCAGACAGCACACCAGTCTGACGATGAGACATTATATTATTACTAGTATTAACGCGACCTCGAAGATAACATTACAATAGTATGAGCTGCACAAACCGATATTTGGATCCAAAAGAAAATTTACGGTCTCTAAAATGACTATATACTATATGTATACGCAAATTAATTATTAATTAATATTATTTATTTTATTTATTATTAATTAATTATTTGTATACCCTAATCATGATAACTGATGTAGATGACTATGATGTATTATATTATTATTACTATGGGTGCAATTTACAACCACTCGCATACCTACATTTCTTATGTTTTTAATGTGACTCTGCTTGAAACATTTATTTTATCATAAAACTCATTTGTTTTTCTATGTTAAACTGTTCAATATATCATTTATTAGAATTTCAAAAAAAAAAAAAAATTTAATACTAATTTATCTTTTTTTCTTATTATTTAATAGTGATGGATGTGTAAAAATATTTTTTTCATTGCCATAATTTGTGGATTTACCATTAAAATATTAAAATAGTTTAATATTTTAGTCATATAGATACAGAGTTTATATAATTGCGATACATAATTAAAATGTACTAATGACGAGAGTTGAATAAAGTTGCTATATGTGACTAAAAAATTAACTTCGACTAATTTTGATCAAAAAAAAGTTATGTTTATTTTTATTTAAATAATAATAAAAAAGATGTAAAAGAAGTATAACTTGACTACCCCACACATTACAATATGTGATGCATAATATTATAATATATGAATATACGATGCACTAGTGATTAAATAATAACCTACACGTAAATACGTAATGATTTTATATCATTAAAAATATACGCCGCGGTGGTACAACCGAACACTGCGAACCTGTACATAAATATATGTTATGACTTTTAATAATAATAAAAAACATGTATTCCATATTACTATGTAAAAATAAAATAATAACCTAGAGTTTAGAATTATACAGTTCTCTATTCATCACTTTATTTAAGGTACATAATGGCATAATGCGTACATTTGCATTATTCATATTATACCGTAAGTGCATAGGTGGTATTCGTGTCTTGTACAGTTATACCACTCGTATATATACGATATGGTTTACAATATTATCTCTAACCGCAGAGTACAAATCGCCCGCTTTAGCTATCGTATATTTTATAAACAGTGCAAATCTCTATGTAATTGCCACTTAAAATCTCCGTGTGCTCTGCGCTGTTTGGAGTGACGTACACATGCATTTTGCAGCACTTGAATTTAGGCGAAGGGCAGAGTAAAAGAAGTCGTTTAATGGCATTTTTTTCCTCTATGATGTGAATATAATTGGAAAAATGGCACACTACACTGCAATGACAATCGCCGCAAACCGTTCACTTGATAAATTTAATACGTCCACGGAATGATTAGGTATGTTAATGCTCGTATATTTTATTTGTATGGCTGATTTCTGTATATTTATAGGTTGACTTTTAATAATCCGGTCGAATTCATAATGCCGCAAATCCCATTGTTGGAATCCCCAAGGATTTAACATTGTATAGGCTATAGCAGATAGTGGAAAATGCATATAATGGATATCGGATAAATAGTTTGGATGTACATTTGAGTTAGAACATTTTCCAAAAATTATTAATATTTGAAATCGGATGGCCCTTTTTTTCAGGTAGTAAAACCGGGATGCTGGGTGGGAATTGTACTTAAATATTACTTCCACCTGACAACTCATCGTTTATTAAACAATTTAAATACAATATATATGAATAGGCGGTCCAGAGGAAAATCCCCACCCCACACCAGCCTTTACAAACCGTTAAAACAAATACAAAAAATAAGGGGCTTTATTCCCTTAAAATGGCTTACGGCCCACAATATAATAACTTAACTACTTACTTCATCTTGCTATTGGTAATAGCCCTTAAGAGGGCTGTGCACAGGTAGCTTCGAGGATAATACTGGTAGACCCCATCTCCTTCCGCCTGGCAGTGGACACAATTCGGAGGACTTCTGTAGTCCTTCGCCATGTGGTCAGCTCCGCCGCACGTCATAGAGAGGTTAAGCTAGGTTAGGTTACTTCAGGCTTTCTCGTTTTCAACTTGTTTACTATCCTAGACCACCCACCAGTAGCTGGTTAAGCTTCAGGGAGGTTACCCCGCTTACCAATATTGGCCGCTGCGTCAACTACTTCTCGCTTGCTCTTTTTCTTCCTCCTGCTTTCTCTCGTCTCATGAAGACTGGTCGATAGGAAATTAATGCTATCGTCAACCTCCAAGCAAACTTCATCCCTTGCTCGCTAGTTCAGAGCTCATTGTCAACCAAGGGCAGCAACTCCAGACACCACATTTTCATTTGTTTGTGCAAATTTTTCGTTTCCTTAGAGAACGTCAACATCCTTTCAACTAATGATGAGACGCCCTCTAGCTCGGCGTGAGCGCCGCCCACCAGTTCAAAAAGCCAGCTATTTATGTCCTTGTCTGTTATATTTGCATATTTCTCCTCGGTATGGCTCACTTCCGGGATCCCCTTAGGGATGATGTAGTTGCTGACGTCTGCCTCAGTTGCTTCAATTTTTCCAATTTCATTTCCTTCATCATCCAATTCTTCCGTTTTCCGATTTCCAATTATTCACCAATAGATCAAGCTGTTCTTTGTGTTCACCATATTATTCGCACGAAAAACACACGAAATAGGGTCGTCGCCCGTGCCAGTGCAGCGTGCATGCTGGAAGGCTGGATAATATGGTGGGGGGGGGGGGCGCCAAGTAGAAAAGACAGACTACGCCCGGGCTCTCCAGTTAAGGAGCTCCCGTCTACCATCTGCCAAGTCAGCTCCAGTTACAGATTCAGAGGTTGGATGAATGTTTTTGTCGGCGGAGACAAACGCCCAGATCTATATGATCTACCGGCCTCAGGCAATTAAGCCCAAAGCCAGCTCAGTGATTTATTAACCTAGTTTCTTTCCAGGGTGTTTGCTAAGTGCTAGCAGGCTTTCTCCGGCCTGTCACCTCCAACTAATTAAGTCCAGAGGTGACTCTTCAGCTCCGACTCCAACGAATTAAGGTCAGAGCCGAGTAGGAAAAATTATTAATATTTGAAGTCGGATTGCTCTGCATGTGTAATGCCTAACCCAACCTACTTCACGTGATATTAATACAGCATAGGAATCAAATCGCTTGTCGTTTAAGGAACTGAGGTGGTAGGGAAACTTATACGTATACGTACTTAGGTGTACCTAATTCAATTAATATTGAATTTTGTAAGTGATGTATGTACTGTACACGTGAATAGTGGTTGTTTCGGCATATCTTTATTATTATTTTTCATAATAAATATTGTCTTAACAGACCTTACGCACTATCATATCAGTACTATTGCAATGTTTATTTATACGTCATTATAATTATTGGTGTTTGCACTTCTGCGGTTTCATTGTTTCAGTACACCACTACTCCGTATGACCGTATACACTATACATATATAATATGGTCATAATTCCGTCACAGAACAAGATATCATAATTTATTATTGTGTTATTATAGTTTAAATTTGAGGAAATCTGCGCTTTTCCCTTTACTAAAAAATTAATTAAATTAACTTAACACGCTTTTAATGTAGATCGACGAATTACAGCAAATATCGAAAAGTAATAATAGTTATGAAAAATAGTATAATTATGTTCCATAGTCATTATTCATAATCCATTTTGTGAAAAAAAATGTTTATAGTGTGATTACGCGATATCATTGTGATAAAAAAAGATAATAATATTATTATTTATTTATTTGTATATTATACAAAGATGCTCATTAACTATTTAGTTTACTAATTTTTTTAAACTTTTTCTTTTAACTATCCAAGTCGAGTTAGTTTTTAAATTTTATAAAAGATACCTACGTTACTTTAGACTATTATTAAATTGTACTTCTTATTTATTAAACTTAGCTTTATTCAGTTAATTAAAAAAATAATGCACATTAAGTTCAAATCGTGTAAACATAAACAATATAATATTGCCATTAAAATAAATAAAAGAAAAATTGTTTAATCCCGCTGTTTTTAAATAAAATTAAATCAATAAATATTTTTTGATTTAATAATATACAAAGACACAGACATATAGATAATGAACTAACCACTTCAGTGTGCAATGAGATGAAATATTAGGACGCGTTTTTAACGAGATAGCGAATTGTTATTTTTTAAATCTGAAAGTTTTTCAATCGCTCTAGTAACCCGGGTGGTAATTAAAAAATGAATTAACTTTTATTTGACCGAGTTGAGTTATTACTTTTTTTTTTTTTTTTTCATTGACTTTAAACTGTTTAGAGTCGAATAACGTATTATTGATTGCGTTGACTGACTCGAGTCAACTTTTTTCGTTGACTATTCCCCTGGACTTTTGATTCAAACCCGTGCGGCGGCGGTCGATTGCGGTTCACGTACACGCGACATCGCGGCACATCACAATGTGCGAAGTGCATAATGTGTTTATAGAAATCATGAATAAATATGGGACGACGACAGTTCTAGCGGCGACGGTGTGCCCGTGTGTGTCAGCCGCACCAGACGTGTGCGCGGTTGGTTTTTTTTCGACGCTTTGTCAAAAATACAAAAACCAAGAACGGTTTGGAAAATAAAATATATTCTGCCCCGAGAGGTACGCCGCATTTGTTTTTTTCCATCGGCACGAAGAGTAGTGATCGAGTGTGTACGACGAACCATCAGCGTGCGTATATTATACACATATACGCGCGTGTGTGCGCGCGCCGCGCGTGTGCGTATCGAAAACAAATATTGATTTGGCGTCTGCCGCGCGTGTTCGGCCGGCATAGCCTCTCGAGAAGATAAATTTTTTTTTTTGTGCGCACATCTTACGCGTGCACACACACACACACACACACACACACACACACACACACACACGCGCGTATATATATATATGTATTGTGCTCGCGCCGCAATGCCTATACGGGTCTTAATGCGTGTGCTGGGCGCGCAGCGTTTGTTTGTGTACATTAATACGATCGGTATGACCTTGAGCCAGCTAATGGACTGTGTGTGTGTGTGTGTGTGTGTGTGTGTGTGGATACCGGGTGACCGTCGATCATCACTCCGTCACCGTCTCGGCGGCGGGGTCTTTCGCTGGCTTCCGACCGCGCGAGACGCGCGGCGCACCCGGTGCGCCGGGCGGCCGTAATATAGGTGTATTGTTGTTGTTTCTATGGGCCGCGTGCCCGCGAACGATGTGCACGCATCCTTTTAATCCGAAACGTCCGCGACCGGTCGGCGGGAGGAGGGGGACGGCGTTACTGTTTTTTTTTATTTTTTTTTCCAACTGACCGCCATTTACGTTAATGTCATGCGTAATACCGCGGTAAAACTAAAACCATTAAAAAACAATGTTCGTCTTTTTGTTTTATTTTTGACGTGTAGGTCGTATAATTAATTTGATAACGCTGTTTTTTATCACATCAAATCAGAAACGCGTTTGCTGACTGAAAAAAAATCACATATTTTGTTCACACGTATATGATATATATATATATATATAGTATATTTTCAGAAAATTGGCTTATAAAATGATAACTGTGATTAAGTTTGTTAGTCGGAACATCTTGAAATCGCTAAATAGTAAAGTTGAATATACGAAAACGACCTCCGCAGACTTCTGATCAACCGATTATATAGTTATCCTTCGGGATTGGGTAGATTGTGAGGTATATCAATCTTCATTGGTTTATATATTATAACATTTCCGTTTATCTGTGCGGAGAATAATAACCGCGAGTGACGAGGGGTGGCGTGGAAAATATCGAAAAATTAACATTACGCTCAAGGACACAAAGGCTATACCATGTACATGTATTATCATGATATGCATTTATACGATCCGGAAGTAAAATGTTTGTGTTTTCGTACTCAAATCGGAACGCGTATACGTTTTGGTGTATCGTACACGCCTTTGTCTCGTTCCGTGTGCTGCGGTATATAGACGTAATATAGTTATGGCTCTGCTTTGTACGGTTTTAATTTTATCGTAAAGCACGCTACCGTAAAAACTACGAACAAATAAACAATTAATATGTATATATTATACTGCACAACTGAAGTGTTGTACAGAAAACGTGGTACAAAAAAAAAAAAAAAAAACCAATTTGGAAGTGAAATGCGTATACAATAATATTTATTGAGAGTATAGTAATTAGTAGGTGTAGGTCCATGTATAATACAATATATTTTATTAAGCCGGGTCGATCATGGTTAGTGAACGATACCAATATATAGGTACCATAATGATAACAACGGCAATTCCGGATACGACAGAAGTCACTTGGCACGACACACTGCAGCGTATAGTTGTGAACTCAACTTTGTTTTATACTGTGTATAAAAAGAGAAGAAAAAAAAGAAAAACTGTTAAAAAATGTTGTCTTCGCGGCTTTGTCGAACACTGAATTATTATAGTGTTAACACCACTGCGCCGAACTTATATAGATAATTATAATAATGTAGTAAGTACGTTGAATGAAACGTATACCAAACTACAGTGTGTCGGTCAGTGCCTGCTCAGCTGTACTGTTTTAAGAAATATTTATAATTTGTAATAATTCACGGTAAACGATTGCGCGTTCCCAAAAACAAAATTAATGAAATACTATATAGCAATAATTAATACGGCGGTCTGCGATACATATATAATACACAATAGACCTATGCGCGACAAGCGTTATACACGGTGATTGAATTTGAAAAAAAGTACGCTATGTTATTATCAGTATATGGCTATGTTAATAAGTAATAATTTATTATAAATATACTAAAAAAACGTATTGTTATCGGAGACTCTTCTATATTGTAAATTAACTGAGTATTTATTTTTCTAAATCATAAGAAAATAATATAAGTACTCCTTCCTTGAAAACCTATCACAATATGTATTGCTAAAATAGTAAAATCTATGGAGCGGCACAGGAATATAAGTATCCTGCAAAACGTTGGTACACTATCAATGCTCGTCTAAACTTAAAATACCAAACCGTTGTCTACTTGTTCGATATTCAATTCTTGAAATTAAAATTTTGTTCCGATTTGATTTGAAATATAATGAAATTAAAAAGTATTAAAATATACTATGCTCTCGTTCAAAATATTTTAAAATTTTCAAAAATGATAAAAATATTAAAGTTTTTTTTTTTTTTTTCAAAAATGTTACTTTGTAATGACTTTTAAATCGTGTAAAAAAATAATAACATTAATACTTTTCGAGAAAATGAGTGTTACCTTTAAAAAAAAAAAAAATCACCTCGTGCATAATTATATAATATTATATATTACAGATTTATATATATATATATATATATATATATTATTAGGTGGTATGCAAATAATATATTTCGTATATTGTACACGCGATCGCGATGACCGTATAATATGATAATAATTCCTTTCGAGCGACGGCGACGGTCGGGAAGAAAAAAAATTAATTAAAACACACTAAATAATAGTATCGCGTAACTTGCTAAGTCATATTATATGTGTACACATAAAATTAATGCTCGGCGGTGCGGAAGAAGTAGGTGAACCGCGCTGTACATTATAATGATATTTTATGTATGTATATATATATACCGGAGGAGGAAAACAACTCGGCTGACGCAATGTCTCGTTTCTATTTCGACGGCGGTGAGAAGACTAGCGATGACGGTGCGGCGACGGCCGCGGTGTTGTAAAAAAAAAAAAAAAACATTTTATAATAATCTCAATATGCATAATATTATGTATTATAATACACACAAACGACCTTTTTATTATAATAATATGCATGTCCGGCGTGATGTGTTTTGTTGTCGAATAAAAGTTGTTAAAATAATTAAAAAGCTTCTCAGCGTGTCGAAATGCTCCCAGTGGCCCGCATGTAGGTATGCATGTACGATACATACATATTATTTTGTACGATCTAAATTAAAATTATTTAAATTAATTATTGCCGTCATCAAACAATCATTTGTATCTACCTATTATAATACGGGTCAATTTTTTTTAAGTTAAACCGTCACTGTTTTTTATGTTAAATGTTGTAATATTGTCGTCATTGGACGCTTATAAAACATTGGACTGGAACATTTTTCTTCGATTTATTATTTCTCAAAAATTAATCTTAAACAATAAATATAACATTTACATAGACACGCAGTGTATTAAATCTGTATATTATCATATCATTATTATTTACTTCACTGAATTATTTATATGGCTACCAATTCAAAACTACATTAGGTAGGTATTTATTATTAAATGTATGTGGTTTATATTTCACATTTTTTTATTAGTGTTTTGAATATATTTGTAAATGTTTTTAGAATACTTTCGTTGTTCAAATACGATGAAATTCAGGCGTACAGTTTGTCACGGTAATCCCTGCAATGAGGGGTTTAAAATACAAGGAAATTATGTGAGAGGCAACCCCCCGTCCCCCGTGACATTTTATTTATAAGGACATTTTATGAAATTGTGTTTAGAAAAAAATTTTAAATTATAATATTGTTCCTATTCATAAAAATATTTAGTTGTTTCATTGTGATACGTAATAGCGTCAATATGATATACGAATTTGATATAGAACTTCAACTATTTATACTTAAAGGCCGGGGATCTACGCTATGATAGTAAAATCGGCTAATATCACGATAGTTAAAATATAATGTACCTATCGTGAGTAATGATGTCCTTTATCAGGATTTTCACCTTTATCGTATACCTAGGCTACATTAAGAGATTGACTTTTTTAGTTTATTTTAAAGAAAATTAAAGAAATTTATGATCATGTCATATTATAATCTTCAATATTATTACATACGAAAGCATTAAAACTAATACTAATTGCAGGTTGCAGAATTTTACATTCATTTTGATAGGTACCTACCTACCTATTAATAATTCGAAAAGAATATACATCGAATATGCTTTCAAAAAAAAAATTGCAATATTCATTATATTAAAACGATAAAGATATTATAGTTGTTTATATGCACAATTCATGTTATAATAATTAATTGATATTGGGTGCGCCATCGAGATAATATGTAGGTACCTATGATCACTTTTCCCAAAATAATTTTCAATATAATATTTGCTACGAGGCACGGATATGATGTTATGAATTATGATATTAATACTTACGTATATTGCGATTGAGCCAAAACAGATAGGTACTATACAATTTATACAAACGTATAATGATATTATATTTTCTAATTTATATTGTCCATTCGTTCCCTCAGACGGCTCTCACCTTGAAAAAGATAGAACGATTATGGAAATTAATCTGTATAGTATAATAGTATTATGACATATACCCAGCTACGCTATAGCTGTGCCTATCTGCTATAATGTGTATCGGATTCGATTGTTCTTTAAAAATTAAAACTAATTACCTATCACATTGATTTCGCAAACGGATTAGTAAGTGATTTCACGCCCGACGTGCTTTCGGTAAATAATTTTTGTTGACCAATAAAATCATGTTATATTTGAAATTTAAATGCACGATTATTAGGTATATTTTGCAGTATTGTGTGTCTATCTACACATAGGTGCCAAAATTATGCGATGTATTACAAAACTATAGTGGAAATGGGTTAGGTGTAATATTATCAATCACAGTTTGCTTGTGAATGATATCAGTGCGACTGCAGTGTACATTTATTTTTTTCGTATGCATTTTGGATTTTTATAATATTATTATACATTGTACTTATGTTTGGTATATAACATCAGAACGGTGTATCGAAATGGACTACTTTTAAATAGAAATTTTATTCGTGATAGGAACTATATTAAAATGTATATAACGTGAAAACAATTAAATGGGCTTTTAATGATATAATTTTTATTATATACATCGGCTGCTGCGATAAATGCCCTGCAAGGGAAGAGCGCGAACGTTAATAAGCTATTAATTATCATGTTTATTCTATAATTTACAGCTTCTATTATAGGTAATAGGTACTACTATAGTACTGTCCACTGATGGTAAACAATTATTACATTTATTGGCGAGGCGTGCAAGTCACGTCTGTTTTTATGTTTTTTTTTACTTATTTTAAACTAGTTTAAGCAGAGGACGCAATACCACGCACCGGCACTATCCGCTGTCCTTGCTTCACGACTTACGAGCGTGGAGCGTGTATGCCATTGCATAATCTGTTTCCGTATATTATTATATACTTCCAACAGTTCAAACATAATACATATAATATTACATAATGTTAGAAACAGCTGCGGGTTGAGTCCATCAGCCGTGCGACTTAGGAGTAACTATATATATATATATATATTAAATTGTTCGAAGTTTTGGAAAAAACTTACTACCTACCTACTGATATTTTAACCTTATTACATGTGTAGGTCATACCAGAATTCACACAGTGAGCACAATTTCCGCGATAACACCGGTCACGATCATATATATATATATATATATTATATTAAATCTGTGGGTAAGGTAATTATATCGTTTGTATAATACATAACATGTTATCATATTATAATATTAAGGCCAGTTTACGAATAATACTGATGTTTGGGGTGCATCGAACCGAAACGCAATTCGGAACATAAATATGCTTTTTTCAAAATTTTTTTTGATGGTTCAGTTCATTTGTAGAAAAAGCACTGATATTTACTTATTTTTTTAGTGAACAGTTGAAACTAAAACTAAAATATTAAGGTAAACGTTCATAAATAAATTAAAAAAAGGTAGACATTGTTTTTTTTTTCTTTTTCCTTGGGTTGTTCAATCCGTCAGCAATAAGTATTAAATATATGCCTTAAAAGTACAAAACGTGACCTTACGTAAAATATTCCCTAAAAAGGTGTAACAAGCAGGTACGCGTGAACTATAAAAAAATATCATATGTATAAATAGTTTTATTCCCGGCATTATATTTATATTCGTTGGCCTGCTGAGCATACAGTACGATCAAGTATCGAGTATAAAAATGGTGCAAAACCATATCATACCAATTTATTTACAAATCGACGAGTTTCAAATGTATTTGTGCATGTATACGTACAATATTATTTGAGGAAAATACCTCTATTCGTATATTGCTATACTGTGTGGTGGTGATTGACGACTGTTGGGCATGTACAGCAATAATTGTATAAACGAAGTGCATTGTGTCAAATTAAATATACGCATCGATTGTGTGCGGTGTACAGCGTATATTACATTTTCGTTTCAGGCGGACAGTCTTTTTCTGTTTCACCGTGGTCAATTTTTTTAAGGGGCTATCGCGTCGTGGCGACGGCGATGATGATGAGCGATGACGTTTAATCGGTCTTCGGACGAACAGTATTGCTGTCTGTCATTCCCCGACACGCCACATTACATTAAACACAAAATAATATAGGTATATATTTATATCACATAACATTATAATATATATCACACAACGATTCTACGGCGTGACACACAATTTTTACTTTATGTCAGAAAGTAATCCTTTCAACGATTGTCGACCGAATGTAACAGGTGTAAAATATAGATAGAAAATTGATGATATACCACGATACAAACGGTATGCAATATGCCTCCCACCTGTGCTTATCAGTACTTTTTTCTTACCTTTCCGAATACTCGTTCTGTGTGGTTCGATCAATAGTATAATATTTTAGGTGCCTAATAATTTTTATGATTTTTTATCGTGCATGGGTGCACAACATCAAACAGACAAATCTCAATATAATTCGTAGAGGTGTATAATAATAATATACCTACGCGTTTCGTTCGATTTCGAAATGATATCGCGTATAGTGTATTATTATTATTATGATGATGACAAATATCGAAACCGTTTCGATTCCGTATAGATCTATATTCGTATTATCTTCAATGTTGCGCGTGTGATATTATTCATTACGAAATGTCGAAATCGATAACACCAATAATCAATTAGTGATTATTAATAATTATTGATTTTTATTGACGTATATCATAATCAGTAAATGTAGACACATGATGCGTTAACGAAAGGAAAAAACCCATTGAGTTTTCTTTGAATGATTACGATAATAATTACTTTAGACTATACTATATTGTATAACAGTATATATTAACATAATATGTGATTAATCATTATATAATATATTATTATTAAGCAGTAGCATAATTTTGGTTTTAATTAAATTAATTATCATTACCATAATATATTATATACGACAAGTGTACCTATACTGTAGGTTGTAGGTATATTATGATACACATTTATATTTTATTGTAAAAATATTTACAAAATTAGTTGTTTTTATGCTCAAAATTTGTTATTTCACATTTTTTTTTAAATATTTAGGTGTTAAGTAAATAACTATATCACCAGTACAAGTTTAAGCATTTATATTTCAATTTAAATAAAACGCTTAAATGTAATAATTTTTCGTCAATGTTGTAACCAAATCCGTACAATTCGTTTGAAAATAAGTCTTGAAATGACCATAATTTAATTTTATGCTAAAATAGATTTTCGCTTGGTTAGCGTATTTTAAAAATATTGTATTTATTGTGATTACAAATTACAATGTAGCTACCTATTTTGATGAAAATAAAAATAGCAATTAGTTTTATATTTTTAATTTATACACTTACTTTAAGTAAACATTTTTAATTATACAAATTTTATTTACAAAAACAGAATGAACAAAGAAATCATTTCATTAAATCCTAATATACTCCTCATTCCTTTTGTTTTTTCAAAATTCATTGTTTTACCTACAATCTACTGCTTGTCTGTATTACAGTACTGTATAGTATAAATATACTTTGTTGTACAACTTTCTACAAATACATTTTATAACTTATATGAGGAATAGTTCTATTGATAATGCATATTTTGCAATATATATTAATTTTACTAAGTACACTTTATTTTGATAAGTAATAACTAATATGTATATTATTAAATATTTAGTATAATATTAAAGTGGAAATCGATTATAACGACATCGGATACTACGTCGGTACCGATAAAACGACTAAAATAGAAAAAATATTATGTCACTACCAAATGTTTTAATGATAAAATTTTATGTATACAGTGTACCGTGTACGATAACGTTATAACGACAAAAATGATTTATGACCGTATTATCATAAGACAATAATATAATTAATAATTATTATTGTTTGGTGATGGCGTATAACCTCCATAATTTATCACTAATCAGTAATCCAATTGATATAATTTTATCATGTATGTAATAATAATATTAGATAACGCAGTTGATGTATAGCTTCGTCTTGCATATAAACTTAAGGTAGTTCATAGTGAGTTTATAGTCAGTTTATTGGCCATAATACAGAAGAAAAATAGTGTCAGAATAAAAAAAAATAATCAGCATTATATGATTTTTATAAATAAATTTCTTATTATTTATATTGCACGTCGTACTCAAATAAGACAATGATTATTATTTTATTTGATTATTATTTATATCGCTTAACTATCGATAAAAAAAAAAAAAAATATTGATATGATTAAAATGTTTTCAAAACTAGTTACTTTTATTACGTTTCGCTCGCCTATAATGACAATAATTATTCTGTTCTATTGTAAATCGTTATAACCGATTTCCACTGTATAATGTTATTACTTATTATAGTCATTTGTAATGTATTATGAAGAATTAAGAATAAAATAGATAATATTAAAAGAAACTTTTAAGCCTAATCGAATTTGCAAGAACACCCAACAGTGAATCTAATTATAAATTAAAATTATAATATATTTAACAAAATTACTCATTTCAGAAGTAAAAATAAATATTTTTTAATCAAAATAATGTTAAAATTATTATTTTTTGTTGACTGCATTAACGGCTTACGGCATTTTATCATCTTAATATACAATTTTAGAATATATAATTAGGAAACCTAAAGAAACTATACATGTCAGTTTGATAGGTTGTTGATAAAAATTATTATTCGAAAATACAATTATCCAATTGACCTATAATTTGCATCATTAAACCGGTTTTAGCGAGGTTTGAAATCGCCGTGTTGTTGGGCAGTATGAAATATATTATAATATTATACGATGAGTGATGACTTTTCCAGACATTACTTTGTTTTCGACTTGTCATAAACTCGTAAACCTAACTATGAATTATATTTTTATCGGAAAAATATTTGTTCCCATATTTTTTTATTTTACCATGAAATTTATTTATAAATGATTATATAATACATGCTAGTTCTAGTAATAATACAACCAACACAGGTTTTAATAATATTCACGTCCAAAAATGTTTTTGATAATACATTATAATCAGTTAAACAATATTTATATTATGTCTAACGAGCAACGAGGTTTCGACTGTTTCGAGCATTGATCGTGTCGTTTTAGATTCCGCCGTCGAAATTATATCAAACTACTCAAACATACCTAGTTTATTACTTTATTAAAACGATAGGTTAGGTATTTATATTTTTTTAAATATACTGTTTATGAATTTTTTTGTTGCTCAATATTAACATTGACGTTAACAACTGGCGTCATTAAAAAAAATATGTTTACATATTATTTCATTCTAAAATTATACATATAATAAAAAAAAAAAAAAAACGCTAAATTAAACATTTAAATATCATATAGAATATACAACCTAACCGAAAGTCAAAACAATATGTAACATTAAACATATAAATGAGAGACTATATATATATATATATATGCATTGCTTTTTAATATCTGTACAATAATTACATAGTACACTGTAGTGCTGTACTAAGTTTCGGGTATTTTTTATCGTTTATTTTAAACAAGTGTTACTGTATGAATGTGTTTAAAACACAATTACTCGCAGCATTTTTTTTCCCCGAGAAAGTCTGCAATAAAAATAGAAAACATTAAGTGACAAAGCTTTTCTGTACCTACAACTTTTGAGTGTTTAAAGTTTTGAATGTTAACTTATGCACAACAAGTAACAACACAATTAACCCGGAATAAAAATTTGATTTGTATCATCATAACAATTCATTACACATATTACTCTATCAGTGTGTATCCAGTGGGTACCCATCTTCCTACACACAAATTCGACAAATGTGTTCGTATTATGTTCAAATGTCGCGGTACTGATTATATTATTATTTAAATTGCACAACATCCACGAATTAAGATATGCAGGCTACTCAACGCAGTATAGAAATTGGTCTCCAGAGTGACGCTCACAGTTTGTCCCCAAAAATCAGCTGTTCACCACGGGAAGAAGTACAGCTAGCGTTCTCGGTGTATATAATTATATATGTATCGAAATAAAAAATAATATCCATCATGAAAATATACACTGCTTAACTACATTAATTTCCGCTTGGGCGCTAGTTGCGTTTCTCGCAGGCCGTAATGCGGGATAAACATTGGACATCAAAAATAATGCTGCGTCGAGTAACCTGTATACCTTAAATCGTGCATATATCTTATACTATACAACAAGGGTTGCCAACCTTTTCAAACAAGTGAGTTACATTTGAAATGTGGGGTTTCCGGTGATCCTGGAGATTTTAGGACATATTTTTTTGACGAGCAATCAAAATCTAGTATAAATTTATTTTAAACCTGTCCATCAGCGGACAATTATTTGTCTATCGTAAAAAAAAAAAATTAATTACAGAACTTTTATCCATATTTTTTGAAGTTAATTTTAATATGCGAACAAACCGTAAACATTTTTGTACAAATATATAAGAAAAAAAGTTTAAAAAAAAAAAAATAATACGTGAAAAATGTGTAAACATTTTTCTTATATAAGTACAGTAGAACACAAGAAAAAATAAAAAATAAGAAATGTATTAATGTGATATTCGGTATTGGTTTTCTGCAAGTTTTGGGAATTATAGTATATAATTAGAAACAGCTGCTCGTAAACTCGAATCCAAATTTATACTGTTTGTAATTCTTGACCGATATTTATTCTTCGAGTGTTTCATACTCAAAAATGTTCACTCACATCGCCAAGTTGAACTAAAAAATGAAGTTATACGAAGAGCAATACGTCGTAGATTTGGGTATTTTTGAGTATTTGCATGTTTCCAAATTACGAGGTTATCTTAAGTAATCATTTTGTAATGTTACTATTTACATTTCATTTCTAAGATTGTTTTATCCAGATCAAACAAATTACCAATTCTATTCGTTCTGGTCTCAACATCTCCTGAAAATGGATATGATATGAACATAAATTCGTAAGAATATACGGAGCGTTGCATATGACTAACCGACGGTCGACTCATAAGACTTATTAACTGACAATAAAAGTCTATTTCGACTATCACGATCGACCGATAAATGGTAAAATCAATTTTTATTGCGGTCGACTTATATTCCTCGAAAGATCGGCCAGGGCGACCCCTGCTTGCTATACAACACATATAATATTGTACATTGCATATTATAAATATTAAATTCATAACAGGAATAATATGAGGTTTTTTTTTTTTTTTGTTGTGCCGGCGAGCAAAACGATGTGATGTAACACTATAATCTGAAGACGATCGAAATAATAATATCGTTCTTATTATTAAATGTTATTCGATTTGACGTGCCTATCGAGACAATTTTGGAAAACTCGCGTAAACAAACAGACAAACGCACACCACGAGCTCGTGACGCAAACGGGATGTTTTCGTTGCTTTTTTTTTTTTTTTTTCGGGCGTATTTACGCACTAAAAGAAATAAAAAAGACGCCGAACCGACGACATTCTGAGCACGAAGTATTTTCGTATAGAGGCGTACACGCATCGTGCGATACGTATTATACATATATTATTGTGGCGTGTTTCGAGGTAAAACAGAACACGAGAAACGTTTGGACAATTTCATACATCCACCATGACGGGTTTATTTTTATTTTTTTTTCTTATATCTCACCGTTTTCCGTCTTTGAATATATTAAAAGACCGTTCTTACACTGCGCGTGTATCAAATGGGCGCACGATAATATGAGTAGGTGTCGGAACAATGTTGCGTCAGTTGTTCTACCGCACGACCAACCATCTCGCTGCCGCGCGCGCGCGCACGCACCACACACACACACACACACACACACACACACTATGACGATACCTCTATACTTACGTCCAACAATATACTTATCAGCCATCTCATCACCGTGAGTCGTTCGTATAATGTTATTATGTTTACTTATTTATACAAATATTCGGTTTGTTATTATTATTATTATTTTTTTTTATATTATTATTTACAGTAAACATGTTTTTTTTTTTTTTAAATGAATTTAAAAAGAAGCGAAAACAGTAATACTTGTTAGAGAATCAACTTGACAGTCACAAAAAAACTGCCTATTCCACTTCGTATAACACAAGGCGATTCTTATAAATAGAGAGCGGATTTGTAGGTTCTTAAAAGTTAAAATTGTGATGCTAATATGCTCTAAACAAACTTTAAAATATTCTCTTAATATTCTTTAAATGTGTAAAATATACTAAAAATACGATTTATTTTAATTTTAAATAGTTTATAGATTTGTACACACGTTACAATAAGACATATATATTGTATATTTGTATCATAAACCTTATACTCATAGACGGAGAGTGGTGGTTGTTCCCGCGGTGAACGTGGGTAACGCTGATCGTGTTGTTTCGCTTCTCTGCGCATGTGCATAGACCACGCTAGCACACTAGTGCATAGTCAACAAAGTAAATACAAAGGTTTTTTATGGCATTTATTACTAAATCCAGATTTTTTAAAACTATTTTGATTTTTTGGGGCATTTTTACGGTATTACATTTCTATCATTAATTATATAATTATAATAAAATGACTATGGTTGGAATATTGTAGAACAGTATTATATTATTATGTGGAATAAAAAATGTGTGTGAACAATTATTAATGCTACTTGTGATGTCATCACTGTAATGCAATTTGCCGTTACCGCATCACCCAATCCCGTCAGCCTGAGATGTTCCGTTTTTAGTATAAGGTCTATGATTTGTATAACAATTGTTAGGTTTTGGAATTTTAAAAAATTAAATTGAATACATCAAAAATAAACTCAAAACCGTTAAAAAATAAAACAAATTGTGAATTATACTTAATACTAATAATAGTTAGTTCAAATTATTTTTATCATTTTGAAAATATGGTCACGTATAATCATAGATAATTTTATTATCGCTCGCCAAAATTTCTTTATTTTTTATGGTTTAATCACGGCCCGAGAGAACAGTGACCAACATTATCTATTTGGTACCTATTTGATTACAAACAAGAAACTGAATGATTTTTATCATTATTAAATCAAATAACATTTTTTTCCTGCGATGAGAAAATTACATCTCGAGAAATTAACAAAATATATGATTTTTTATGAACAATAGTACAAAAAATTCCAAAATGTGAAAAATGGGCTGAATATTCTCCAATATCCAAAATATGCTTTATAATATGCAAAATAAATTATTTTCTACAACTCTATGATATATAGGTTGTCCAGATTTTTCATCCTCTTTGTGCTGCATATATAAAAAAAACTAAAAATCCGCTCTCTACAGTTATAAAGGTAAATATTTATTTTCTCTAAAAGTATTGACGTTGATGGGAATGTTTTTTCGCATAACTTAAAGTCATAACCAAACATTAATTTATAATAAAAAATTACAATTTCACTATTTTTATTGTCGTAATTATTTACTTGTTTATGTTTTTGAACGACAAATGTTAATGTAAAATGTAATTACATATGCTAGTGACCCAGTCGTCGAAGTTTTTATTTAAAAAAAAAAAAAAAAAATTATACCGCTGGTATATATTTTAAATGTTAAAATATTGAGTTTATATTTTTACATTTTAAATACATTTTTGCTGAGGCGCGACAAAGGATGTTGACTAATTTCCAAGTGAAAACTGATAATAGTTCCTGATATTTGTTACAAAAAAATAATAATATAAAGATAATTTGTATATTGCGTAATGTTGCGTCATTTGTACAATATAATTACAATCATAGAAATAAGAATTTACAAAAACTGACGATTTTCATTAAAATATCAAAAAGAAAAACATTCTAAAAATTCATTCTTAGTTGTAATGTTTTGAATATTATCGTATTCTTACTACAGATATATATATATATATACAATATACTATAACTATATTCAATACCTATATTGTGACTTTGGCCTGGTAATGGTTTTAAAATGGCCTGCAAACATTTTGGCACTAACATTAAATTAAAAAACTGAAATAACACCGCGCTCGTCGGAGTAAAAAACCATAAAAGTATAAAACGTACAATTATGTATTCCCATTTTAAAAATCAGATAAATATCCCTATTTATATATGTTTTTTGATTTCAGATTTTTTTGGTATTAATATTAGTTATAATAAAATAGAATTTATTACGCTTACAGTTTGTGATAACTATATATTTTAATCACACTTAGTAAGTATATATAAATTAAATGAAATAAAATTTAGATTTTAAAACATTTAATTATAATTATTGTGTAATATGATGTAAAACAAAACTTATTAAATTTAATTATTTTGATGCCTTGATTAAAAAATTAAGTTAATTCAGAATTTATTCGAAAAACTTTTCCCCTCATATTTTATGAAATAGCCGACTTATATAACCTTATCGTTAATGTCAAAGTATATGTTTCGCATGATATTATTTTAAACTATTAAAAAAACCCTCTTATTGTAAACCCCTACATTGAATTTAGTCACTAAGATATCATTTGGAATTATATAAACGTCTATTTGCATGTTCCAACAACGTCAAGTTAGGTAACCGATTATCATAATTTTATAAGTACGCGCAAAAGATTTTTCCTAGACTAGTTTACACACGTTCAAATAAAGAAAAATAATTGTTATTTTTTATTCGCCAACTCGTGCGAATAATTGGGCTTATCTCCACTAAAGAGATTTAATATTACATATATTTATTATCGTTTCTCGAAACGATTAATTATTGTTATCAACCGAAATATTAATACATATTATAGTATGTAATATTTGCTTTTACATAAACTACTTATTTATCTCTATTTATACTTATTTAATGTATAACTTTTTTTTTTATTTTGAGAATTTTACATTTTTTATCATGTTTACACTCTAAATGCTTATAGTGGTATAACGAAATACCAGCTCAGTATGCTATATTAATATATTAGTATGTATTGGTGCCATCATATCCTGATATTAAACAAAATTATAAGTACAAAGTACTTGAACATCATAAAAAAAATATTCACAAACAAAAATTGAATGAGAGAATGATTGGTACCTATACAAACGAAAAAATAACCGACCTGGTTGACGAAGTTGAACATATTATTGTAAATAGTAATAATTTCCTCGAGTTTAATATATTATAATTTATAATTATTGTTTGAAATAATAATAAGCTAGACGACGGCAATAACATTTCCATTGATTAAATAAACAATTTTAAATTTTAACCAATGGCATTACATAGGTATTGGATTGTGCGCCACGCCACCATGGACATGTCCGTGATATATTTATAATATAATACCTATAATACCATTATTTAGATATTGACATATTGCAGTATGTTAGCTTATCGTCTCAATTTACCAATACTCTTATAGCCGTATATAGTACAGAATATTATATTAATTTATATTTGTTTAGGCCCCATGACTGTATTATAATTGAATAATGTATTATAATATGTTTGTGTACATGTCGTGGTGTAAGTGTGATATGGTCACAGTATGGTCATACTATTCATTAATCATAGGTACACTATCGGTTATAATTTAGGGATAAAAATTAATTATAATTAACGTAATAGTTATTAGAGATGGCGGTTAGGTGTTTCCATTAAGTATTAAACAATCATCCGTCTAGTTGCATCATATAACACCATACGGCCTTTCCAGTAGACAGTACCTTTAATACACATATACATATGTAAAATGTTAATTGTTAAGGTAACTCTTTCACATTTTTTATGGTAGTTGCTTACATAATACATATCGTATATTTGTAGGTTGCCGGCTTGTAACTTGACCGCATATTATTAAAGTCACCGTTGATGTTCATACGAATTTGTTATTTGCTATGTCTATACAATTTTCCAAAATTGTTTACGGTAATACAACAACAATATAGACTATTAGACATGCGTATAGGAACCTATATAGTACATAAATAAGTTTGTATTTGTTGAATGTAGTAAGGTGATGATATTATTGTAATGTATGATGTTAATATATTATATTATTAGCCGTGTGTATAATATATTTTATGAATTTGAATATTTTTTTATTTTCGTTATTTAATCAAAAGAAAATATTGGATGAATACATCGAGCTTTCGGTATAGACTACACCATACAATCTATAAATCAGTATAGCGTTTTAATACCTAATACTGGTACCTACTCCAATCTCAAATACTGTTGGCACTAGTTTATATTATAAATTTATAATCGGTCGACCTCGTATTGATATAATAATAATATTATAATACATAATCATATTTGTTTATTACGTCGCGAAAAATAAAATTTTAGCGGTATTATAATATTATATTTTCGTCACTGTACGAAAACATTGCCCACGCCGTATAATGCAGTTTTTAGAGGTCGAAAATCGTAGAATCGGCTCAGCTAAAATCGCGTTTTCATTTCGCTAATATTTTATTATCATTCTCTTAATAGTATGATGTAAATAATGAGTACGGTTTGCTCACATAAACGTGTAAAAAATGCTTGTGTGTACCTCCGTGTACGTATAATAAATGCACTGTTATTGATCAATTAATTATATATGTATATAATTTTTTTTTTGCTGTATGAGTGAAATTCTCGTACAAAACAAAATATGACGTAAATCCGTGTTAAATCACATCAGTTATGATATCATAATATATACGCTTTCGTTTTTCAATGCATGTATACGCCGTAGGTAAATAATATGCGTAGGTTTATTGTTTATAAATGAACCTATCTATCCAATATATGTGTTTGGAGTTATCGAGGCAACGTGTAATTTTAATAATAATATTAATATCATTATTATAGTGGAGCGTCGTGATAACGATTTTGGTGTCAAATGTAAATATTTCAAGTGGTGTATATTGGTAAATAAAATCGTGGGTATTTACAGTTATTTTCAAAGTAAGTATGACAATAATATATAATACATTAAAATTGTCAACAACAAGCAATGACACTATATTTCAAATCAAATTATATTTGCCAAAGGAAAGATGCCTAGGTGAAACTTTAACTTAATTCATTCTTTATAGTCTTTGTTTACACAATTTAATTGTTTTGTATTTGGAGTTTGAGCCATGCTGCTGGGCGTGTATTGATGTTATTGTTTGTCAATAATTTTTCTACATACCCACATTTGCAAAAAAAAATTAATTAAAAAGCGTATACCTACGCTGAAAATTACAATGCTACATAATAATATTATAATGGCTATATTTGTATGCGAGGAGATTCGCTGATCATGAGTTTGACTGACACGATTTTTTCTTACTGATTAATGAATATATTCAATTTCTGATTTTTGGAATTTTGAAGTATACATAAAAGTCAAAGATCATATTTTAAATTATTTAGATTTTTTATTCCGTTTAAGGAGTGTCCTATGGCGATACAAACTTCTGTTTTCCAAACGAGAATATTTTTTTCTGTAAATTGTTAAACATTATAATATATAATTGAATATAATTTATTTAACATAATATTTTTTTGTATCTAAATATACATATAATTCTTTTGCGTCATTCAAATATTTACATTAAGGATAATAGTTTTTTAATAATGTTTTAACAAAAATATAAAATGTTTGCAGTATTGGATATAGTATTTATTATAAAATGTTGATATATTATTTACTACAATTTTCAAATTATATATAATATTAGCTACAGTATATAGCCATCCAAACCTACTATCATGATAATTCTATTATCTTAGTACATAGTTAAATAACTCAAAACCAATCGAGTGAATTTCGATTTAAATAACTTATCAAAATATGTTAAAAAAAGTAGTTTGTTTAAGTATTTACAAGAAAAAAAAGCAATTCTCATTCGTAAAATATAAGTTTGTATCGCCACAAAACACTTTTTAAATGATGTTCAAAATTTTAGTATTTGAGAATATGCTCCTTAAGTATACTTAAAAATTCCGAAAATTAATGTTTGGTTAAATTCATTATTAAAGTGAAAATTGAGAGGGAGCGTGCTTGTTGAATCACTCTGTACATAAATATATCCGTTATAATATTATTAAATATTATTTTATACTAAAATTATGCGTTTTACTGCCTATATTAAATTATAAAACGTCGAAGTTTTTTTTTTTTTTGTGCAAACTAAAGAAGTAGGAAAAATTTACAATTTGTAAAATTAAAAATAACGAATAAATCTGGTGTGGGATTACAATAATTGGATAACGTTATTGGAAGGGAGCATCCAATGAAACTACTTCAACTAACACGTCATATTAAAATTAAAAAAAAAAAAAAAAAAAATGAATTTCTCATTTTCAAACGCAAGTTGGGTGCGTTATTATCATAGTACTAATAACATAAAACACTCGACGTGAGCGACTTTTCTAGCACCTATACATCGAGACTATATTTTATAATGTACACATAGGTACTGTTATGTGTGCATGCAGACGCACTAGAAAAAAAAAAATAATAAAATTAATAAAATAAATAATACAATATTAGTCTGAAACGGTTTCGCAGCGAGCAAAGCCCATTACAATAATACGTACTTATCGTAAACATATCATAATTTACAGGTACGCGGTGAACGGAGTTCTGTTGGAACACGGAAACGGCTGATGCAACATCTCTAAACACATCGTCATGGACACGGTCAACGAATACGTCGATTTCTCCGGTATACCTCAAACACGCGTATTTTGATCCAACGTTGTCGTCCCAATAAAATCGTTGTATTGTTGTTATGTTACAGGCACATTGTCATCATTAAATTTCGTCGAAATATATACTTTAAACGCGGACGTTGTTGTTTTGTATATACCTACAATATACACACGTTTGTTCGACCGTCGAGGTGGCGCGAATCAATGATGACGAACCTATAAAACCTATAAACATACAATATTATATAAATAATATACCAGAATTGAGTTAATTTGTATTTTTGTAATCTAAAAGTTTTATACTTTACGTTTTAACTAATTCGACTTCATTTCGGTGAGTTGATTTGTCTTTCGACTTAGTTGATAACAAATTCGTAACGAATTATAATAGTATTATTAGCACGGTTTATTCATTTTTTTTTTTTACTTCAACAGAGTTTAAACGTATGGAAACTAATTAACTGTTCTTGGCGTTTTGAATTTGAAAATTAAAACCCAAACACATATGTAGATCAATAGACTGCTGGCATATATTACTTGTATACGTAAATGTCCATGAAATCTTTAGATAGAAACTAGAAAGCCGGAGGTAAAAAATTACAAAAAAGTTCTTATAGTTTCTACTTTATGTACTTACCTAAGTAAACTAGAACATATTTTATACTGTATAAACGGCGTCCTTTTTTGCGTATATAATATAGCGGAGGGATGAATGGCCCTTAGGGCTTAGATACTGTTACAAAGATAACTTTCTCGATTATTTGTAAAATGGTGTAATATACTTTAGTCTCAAAAATACCTTATTTTTTCCTGTTTCAACTGTGATACCGGGTCGAAATTGCTTTCGTATTGCTTCCACTTCGCCCAACGTCGTTTATTTTATAATGCTAAATTATACATTCCGTTGGTCTCTCTCAGGGTTGGTCCCGCGCTGTATTACAAATAAATGCTTTCCCCAAGATAGTTGCAGTCTCAAAAATACCTACAATATTTTATGTGTTTAGTATGGTTTACCATTTTTAGAAACTTCAAGTATTTAATTTATATTAATAAGACTTACAGGTGCATATTATTTTATATCTAGTCTCTTTTCTTTTCTTCATTTATGTATCAACCCTTGTTATAATTTATAATGGACATAATACGCATTACGTTCTTAGAAAATACATTTTTTCACTCGTCTGTTTGTTTGAATTCATTAAATTTCAATTTTTAATAAAACACAAAATAAATCAGAAACACCGTATTCCATATGATTATTTTGTATTTCATACTCGGCTGCTCATGCGTACGGGGAAGTACGGAACAGAATGATATTTTAGTAGGGTGGGCTATAAAAATATTATATATACTATTATACCAGCGTAGATGACTTTGACGATAATATATTTTAACGTGTCGATGGCAGAGGCAGCTCACACGTATGCCACCGGTTTATATCCAGACAGCTGTAATGTCAAATATAGGGCTAATATGTTTAAAATATATTCGTAGTAATTAAGATCGAATCGTGTTTTCTCGGTGACTGATCTGTATGGAGTTACTCCGGTTCATGGAGTCCGGATTATCACAACTTGAATCTGTTTGCTCAAATATAAATGTTAACCTTTGAGGCATCAAAGAAATTTATAATAAACAGTGATGGATTAATAAAAAATAATAATTTATAAGTGACTAGTACATAAACATATACAAAAAAAAAAAAAAAAATACACAGCCCATTAGTTATAAGTTATAACTTATAATAGTTAATTTTTCAATTAAATGCTTACAATTATTTTCTTTCATAACTACTGCAGACTATAGTAGGCATTTTATTAAAAATCAGGATCAAATAACAAATAAAAGTTTCACAAATTATAAAAATCACATTAACTAAGCTAAATCATACAAAAAAATAAAATACGTAGAGATTTGCATGGGTAAAATAATAAAATATTTCAGCTATACTTTGTCGTGTTAAAAAAAAAAAACTCGTATAGCTATCGTTATATTGTATAATGTACAAACTACAAAGTAATAATCTCAAAACTGGCATATCTCAAATGTTGAATAAACTTCAAATTAGTAGTTAATAGACAAATGCATTTACACACAAATATCGAAGAAAAACAAATGTGTGACCACAAGTCCTCTTCGACAGTGTATACACCACGACTTGTATCGTGTTCACTGCTGTGTTGTTATAATTTAGGGAATTAATTCGTTTTATTTTCAATCATTTATTTTTTAATTTTATATTTCTCACATTTTCCTTTTAATAACGTGGTCAAAACCTGTCGCACGTGTAGAGAAGAGTTTCGTCGGTCTCGCAGCACTTGTCACGTAAAAACCGTGACATTTTTGATAAATGACGACGGGATGGACGACGGAATGATGCAACTATGGGTCGCGATTGAGTGTATTTATACGTTATTATAATATACACACTGCATATGTGCACAGTGTATACAAATATGTATATATAAATACATAGCGCCGTATATTATATACACGACGTTGATGCGATCGCGAGTAGCACATTTTAATAATAATAATATAAAGTCGGAAAGGGATATCTAATTGTTGGAAAGTCGCCAATGACAATGGTATAAGAGACTGGCGATCGCGTTTATTTTCAAAAATAAAAAACCTAAATAACGGTCGATTGTCGTTGCAGTGTTTTTCGTGACGTTTGCGTTTGTTGGACGTTTTCAATAACGAGCCGACTGCGAATCTATTTTACATATATATTTATTAAATCTATCATTTTTATCCATTTTATCGATACTATTTTTTTTTTTTTTTTTGTTACTGGTACTTTATTCAGCAGCGATATAGTCAGAAATTTTGCGAAGATTATAAAAGGCAATATTTGATGTATACAGACGAAAATTAATAATAATAATAAAAAAAAAAGGAAGCACATTGTAGATATTGGTGGTCATCCGTTCCGCTCGTACTGCTTCGCTCGCTCGAGGCTCAGGATAGTCGTGTAATGAGTATAAGTGTATCGTAAAATGTATGAAGTAAATTTGAAAAAAAAACGTGTTGATAAATCGTATTTCATTCGATTATTTATTATAATTTGATGAAACTTCGTTTTATGTATTTAAGTACCTACGATTAAACCTATTATTTTCCGTATATAAAAAACAAGCAAGCGAGCGTGCTAAATTTCGGTTTCTAAACGTATTTTAAACAATAAACTATACTTAATTCTGTAAGCAATTTTAAAATATTAGTTTAAAAGAAGATTTTATTACTATTCAATAGTAGTTGATACATATTAATATTTTATAATAATTATAATGTTACGAATAATCTCTTTGTTAACCTAATCAACAATTTTAACTGTGTAAAAACTAACTTTACAATGGGGATAATTTAAGTTAGTTCCAAACATAAGCTAGAAACCTAAAATATAAAAAAAAAAAAAAAACAAATAGCTTTATTTTCAACGGGAAATTAATACCAGACGATTCCAAATATAGGTACCCACGTTTGGTGAAGATAATTTGGTCTGGTTCTTGCACGGGGCCTTTAAAATTGTTAATAACGGTTAGCACGACATCGGCCTAGTACGATGAACCTGTAAATAAAAGTATACATAGGTAGGTGATTGATGGGCGTCTTAAATTGAAGCACCGTGAAAACGGGTGACGCGGATCGGAAGTGACGAGGCTTTGCATATAATAAAAAATAATGCGTGTAGAACTCTATGCCGAAACGTCATCGTTCTGCACGTCACCTTATACGAATTCACGGACGTCGGCCGAAAACGGTTTGTTCTAGAAACTAATGACACGGGAAAAAAGACCGGTCAAGTATACTGATGATCGTCGGTTTCAAAGCATCGCTAAAAGCTTGTTGTTTCTTCGCACACCGACACAATCGCGGTACCCGTTTCTGTCAGTTGACCGCCGTGCCGTGAACCTATTTATTTTGATTTCGCACGGCCGTTTAATGGGACTATAAACATTATGCTGTTCGTTGACTCGATAGGCCGCACGACCAAAGAATATATTACATTTGATCTATTCTGTGGTAGGACTATGGTCATAAAGGTTTTAATTTTAAAAATTGATTTTAATTCATAAACAAGTTAAACACGGGGTGATTTTTAATATTTGTTTTTTCAACTTAAACCTCAAAATGTATATAAAAAAAAAAAAAAATCACGTTATATATCGCTTTGAGTGGCGTGAAAATAGTAATCATAATAATGTAATGTATATTTCTAGATAATAGATGACTCGCATACATACTAATGTCATATTGTAAATTCGACTATATTTTTCTCCTTAAACACGATCGATTGCAGCCGACAGCAGTTCTTAAATTTAGGATCAAATTATAAATCCTATTGCTAAAGCCTTTATTATATTATACGTATGGATATAATATGGCATATATGATACATATTACATCGATGCAAGAGCGTCTAAAACGATTTTGAAGCCGGGCCTTTAAACTTGTGATTGAAGCTATGTTTATACTCTTATTTTTATAAAGTCTCTTTGGTATTAGACATTTTCTTACATTTACACGCTTTTCTTTGTAAAATTGTATTTTATGTATCTATAAATATATAATTGTGCAGAAAGTATCTATACTATAAATTATAATATTAAAGATACTTAACTGTTCATATCTCGTACACCCTTGTATACCTGTATAAAATAAAATAGGATTCGAGTGATTCGATGTAAGTGAATAAGTTTGAAGTTCATCACCACTGTAGCCGTCGGTCGAAACATGCAAAACTGAGTATTCTGTATTGGGACATGGTTTTAGGTATTAAGGCATAGCACAAACTATAGTTGTTTCATATTTATTTACAGGAATAATGGACTCATTATCGACCGAGAGCTGTTTAATATGGCGTACCAACTACAAATAAAAAACATATGCAACGTGCACGATCGTTTAAAATATGTTGCATATATTATTATATATTTAGGATTTACCTTCAGTCCGTGTCTGTTGCAGGGTAGCAAAGGGGGCATTTGTCCCTCCCTCTTAACATGAATACGCTCCTTACTAAGTGATGTTTGTTTTATTGATAGTGGGTTTTATAATTATTAGTAATTCACAACTTACCTTTGCTCAATACATCCTACACATAAACATATTTTATTATTTGTTAACAAAGTGGTTAGGCCTTTGCTACCCATCCCGACGAAATCGTGCTCTGGACTCGTCCACTGCAGGCGTACTTACAATATAACATGTTCGTAACATTATAATACACATTTTTTTATAACAATAATCATGCGCGTCCGCTGCAGAAGCGACGACGACTACGTGTCCTGCAATAATACATTTGCGACACTAAACGTGTTTATACCTACATATTACGTATAATATGCGTGTAATACAAGTAGGTCACGGTCACGGGCAATATTATATTAATATAATATTACTGTGCTTATTATTATGATGACGGGTGTGGAGGAGACAGTGGTTGTGTGCGATCGACTGTGGCGACGGACGCGTGGAGGAGGAGATTTGATGAACTACATTGTTTCTTTTTTCTTCTTCTTCCAAATAATGATACGCTAATTTATTTCAGTGATTTAGATTACGCGTGTCGAGTATATATATATATATATTATATGCAATTCAAAAAATGTTCTAAATATTTCATTATTATAAAATAATATTCGTGTTTGATTGTAATAAACCTAATATATTATATATTTTTCGGTTTCTAGTGTGTTTATCCACGTCAAAAAAATTATTATTATCTTATACACTCTTTTCTCTTACTATTCTAGTGTTCTACATCAATAACATTATTTCTTGTCGAACAGAGTACTCGAATCTATAATAATGATATTATGTCAGGTTTGTGTACAGTGCATTGTTAGGGCAGACTGGATAAGCTAGCGAATAATTTTTAACTCTGTTATCTTGGTTATCTATGTCAGTTTTGTTTACGTGTGAATTTTCCTATAATCTGGAGGATGAAAAGTGGTCGTTGGCAATATGACAGGAACATTTTTTTTACGATAAACAGCGGTTCTCAAACTGATGGTACAGAACATCATTATAATACATTTCATTACATTTGTATTATATATAACCTGCATTGTATATATACATTTGAATAAACTGTATTAGACGACTTTATGATTATATTGTTATCAACATTTTTTATTGATATTGCTTAGATTATTGGAAGAACGCTTAGTGTGCATTATATTTAATATTTCAAAATGCTCGAGTCTTATTTTCATAATTTTGCGAAACTATCACAGAAATCTACCACCAGGAGAGTTCGCATCAGTGGCCACTTTTCATTTTTTCCGACTGTAGTAGACTGTAGCAGCGTAGCGGCGTATAATTAATATCCGACTTTCAAGTGACAAATTTTTCGGAGGGCGGGTGTCAGCATAAATTACTCAAATGTTTTTGTGAAGGTTGGGATTGAAATAAAAATTGACTTGATATTATTACTCATTTATTTTTATAAACGTCAAGTAAATAAAAAAAAAAATCAAATATAAGTCATAACCACCGTAAGGTCGAATATTTAAAATTAATTAAAAATATTAACTCTTTATTCGTTAAAGGCCCTGCAGCCTTGTGACTACACAGGTGCAATTTTGACTTGTATTATAGTTTGTTTTATTTTTTTCGTACGACATTACAAAAATGTTTATACCGCTCGATCATTTTTTCACGGTTACAGTTTTCTGGCCGTTGAAATCGTTTTACGGCCAATTATTTTCGTGTGTATGTATGCATGCTGTATCATTCCTTTTTAATCCGTTGCTCAAATAATATTTATTAATAATAATAATAATAATAATAATATTTGTAAGTTTACTTATTATACATACGTCAAGTCGTTGTTATTTATTTGTTTACCACCGCCGTTTTATTTTAGGGTGCATACTTACTTATGCTAAAAAACAAAAACATGTTTTCGTCGTTTGACTAGAGTAGGTATAATTATTTTATTAGTGTATGTAAACTGTAAATATTTTCTTCTCGTTTGTAGGCGTGTGCAGACATTTACAAAACCGAATAGTCCATTTCGAAAATACGGTTAGCTCAGACATTATTATTATTGTTATTGTAATACGAGATGATACACATTGATTAGTAATTAAAAAAAGTGAGGCGCCGGGTGACATTTTTTCGTCGGAAAATAGAATTTTTTTTTTTTTTTTTTTATCCCGATTATACGGTACGCGTTGTCCGAATTATATTATCAACTACGAAATCCAGAGTCCCGAGTCATGGGTGCAATAAAATACCATTGACACGTATTATAGGTTTAAAACACATTATGAATATGCAGTGGAACTGTTGCGTACTTATATATTTTATGGCTGCGTTTCACTGCAGTATTGGATTCATATACGATACACCTACGGCTTTTTAGTGATTATACCGTTGTGTTACATACTTAAATATTAAATTGGACACAATTATTATTTTTATGTTTTTATTGCACGCAGTAATGATGTGTTGTAGCCCGTAGGTATGCCTTACTTACTCGTATTAGTTGTATTACGAGAGCACTTATGATCGATGCCTGTAATATATTATAATTTACATGATATAACCTATGGAATAGTATAATCTTTTTTTTTTCCGTTGAACACCTTTAGGGTACAACTACCTAGTATAATATATTTCGTATATAGTCCAGGTCCAGTATGTGTTATCGTCATCGCGTCGTACGCGATATAATACGGCGATATTAAATAGAACGCCCCAGAGTATTTTTTCTCATAAATAACTATGAAAAATGATTTTGGAAAACTTACTAATTCTGCATTGATAATCACGATTCACAGTCATAGCAATTCGAAACAAAGAACTTAATTGTTTGTTTTTTTTATGTATTTTTTGAATAATTTGAAATAGTTTTTGTGATAGATAAATGTAGGTAATCAGTTGGTATTTTAAGTTTATGTATTTTAATATTCAAGTTTTTAATTTCGATGAGATATGTATAATATTATTTAAATATATAGTATTGAACGGTTTTGCAGATGAAATATAAACGAATACCCGATAATCGTACGAGGACACTCGTGGTCAGACTCCTTGTATGTATATTATATATGGGGTATAAATTATACACGGGAGCTAAGTAAATATTCATAAATCGTATAAAAATATGATTCCGTATACTGATGCATATACTTACAAAAAAATCCGATAAGGATAACAACACTCGTCCAGTCTTATTATGTCGTTTCACCATGACTAAATACTATAAAATATCGTTATTCACCAAAATCATATAGGTACGTGCGTAAAAACGATATTTTGCAAGCGAAATCTCGATATAGACGACGCAAACAATGGGTGTATAATAATACCCACGGCGGCAGCCTTGGCTAGACGAAAATTGAATATATTTAAATTAATAATATTGTTGTGTTGTGCTGCAGCAGCCGTGTTCATATCACACTATACCTACTTATTTCGTGTATATTAATTTATATCTGTGCGTGTGTGTGTGTGTGTGTTCGAACATACATATATTATAATATATAAATTTCAGTGCAAACCGGTCTCGCACGTGTACGTGTTGTAAATAATTTGCAACGGTGTTAGTTTTTTTATTTTTATATATTATATAATTTATGTATGATATGCACATCATAACATTATCGTACCATATACGCCATGCACCTACTATTGTTTTTAATAATACCCATGGATACTTAATAGTTAATTGAGAATATAGTATAAGATTTTTTTTTGAACTCTTCTAAATACCTAATTCTTTTCCCCAAATTTATATGGATCATGTATCGTACATTTATTACCCCGATATTCGTGCACGGAATAATTTAAAACAATATTTGTTATTTGTACGACACATGTGGATTCATAATTTATAAAGCAGTTAGTTTAAATTATGTTAGCCGTCGATCATTAATGTGATCACCAATGTTTTTCGTGAGTTGTGACCGCCATTTCCAAAGATTCAGTTTATGAAGTATTATTGGTACACTATATATTATGCTGCACATAAAGTGTGTTATACTTCTTTTTCTTTTTTTTTTTACTACTGCAGAAACAAACAATAATCTTGTCTATTCGCCTCAACAAATTATTTTTAATTTTTATTAATTTAGCTTCATTTTTGAAAAATATTAACGTAAGTAATATTCACTTTGTAAGATCTATAAACGTAGGTACTACTTTAAATAAAATTAGCGTAAACATTCGGTAACCCTGACAAATTGTCACCCGGAAGATTTTGCTGTTCATTATTTACAAAACTATATGCCAAAAAACAAAAAAAAAATGAAAACTCGAATTATTTTTTTATCATAAATTATTTGAAATAATGAAATTCAGAGGTATAAAACATTATATGGAGCTCTTATTTCTATGTTTTCTGAAATTTACCTCAAGAGCTATTAACCGATTACCTATACAGTCTTACATAATTCACCTCCACTACCTCAAACAATTTAAAAACTAAAATAAATTTGATATATTATGTTTCAATGTCTATAATAAAAATCGTAAATAATCGATTCACCAGTGTTATATTATGAACGGAATTCAAATACGGCAGAAAAATATCTAAGATTACGCTATTGACTATACAGTTTTACACTTAAACAATCGATATTTTGAACAATACTGAAATTAATCTGGTGCATGAAATGAATAGAATAAAATATATTTATTTTAAATATTAGAATAAATTATAATTTGTAAATTTCAATTATACGTTTGAATTTAATGAACATAATTAGTTATTATAATAAAATATATTTTAGTAGGTATCTATAGATAATATATTTTAAAATTTAAATATCGCTGTTTTCTGACACACGTTTTAAGTAATAATTACTTATTAGTATAATAAAAAAAATAATAAATATTAGGGGGGACGTGACCCCGGTGCCTCCGCCTACCGCTCAGAGTGCGTGAAGTACGTGGGCAATATTATTTTCCAGACTACTTCCAGGCCTTCGATTAAATGTATACAAATGGCTTATAAATAAATATACACATAATGTAGCATAATATTATGTTAAATGCATTGTTCATGTGATCGAATCGAAAATATTGAACTTGATTGAATTCTGTAAGGATTGTTTTTCTTATTCATTTGTATAATTCTATAATTCTATAAAATAAGCCACGATTCTTTACTCTCAAAAAGATAGTGCTTCTGCTCTCGTACAGTATTTATACTACCTTATATTATATTACCTATATAGTTACTGATTAGGTATATTCTATACATAGGCTTAAAATATCAAAAAATAGGTTTTATAAACGAGCTTTAAAAAAGATTTGAAAAAAAAAAGATGAAATAATTTTAAAAATACGTTGGTTCTTTTTGAGTTATTTACAAATATTTGAAATTTTAGACATTTTTAGTTTTTTTATAACATTTTTTTTCTTTATCAAAAAGTTAGACAAATGATACAAGACTTCGTACAGCGATTCAGTTGTTCATAGTGATTAAGAATATCGAAAATATAAAATTATAAATTTTAACAATAATATAAATATATTACATGATATAATATTATAATAATTATTATATAATATGTTCGATGTTTTTGGAAACAATTAGTTCAATTATTATACCGTTACTAGCAATACACGTTTTTTTCTCATATAGTTTAATATAAACCATCTATTATTATTGTATACCTACCTACCTACGTTTTTAGTATTTTTATGGTGTTTTTCGAACTCTTTTGGCCAACGTTTCTAGTTTCGCGTCGTATAAAAACATTTGACTGTAATGCAATAATTCATAGCATTCCAGTAAATCGCCAATACATTTCGCGAGCTGTCGATATCCTGTCGGAAAATTCTATAGCGGTGTGGTAATTGTTTTTATTTATAGAGACCAAGCGCGTGATGGAGGGTAGTGTACTCGCGTGAGTTGTGCAGTTTTCCACGGAACACATTTTTATATTATAATATGACTGTTATATAGACTATAAGAGGGTGGCAAATAAAAATCGTATATTGTTTTATTCAAATATCATTGAGAACGATGAATCACCCAAATTAAAATACAGAATATTATAATCTTTCATAATTTATGAACCCCCAAAAACATCGACTAAATATTGTGTTGCGTTTGTGCGTACCAATATTCTTTGAAACACTAATTATTCAAGTAAATGCTTTAATGCTCTACAAATATACTGATAATATATCTACTTATTGGATCATATAAATTAAACTTTATAAAGTAGATGTTTTAAAGTCAATGAATATATATATATATATATATATATTCATAGGTGTATTATTTTTTTTCCAAAAAGTAATCATAAATAAAAATTAGTTTTTAAAATGACTGCAAGGAAAGTATTAAAATACATTTTTGTTGAAATATGGAATGGCTGGCAGTATATACTTTAGAAATGTTTTCATTTCAGAACAAAATGTTATTTTAACTTATATTATTTTGGTCAATACCAACGAATTTGTAGTACAACCGTAATAAAAACATAATTATTCGTATATAATATATATACTATACACAGTGTTATATTCTATAGACTATAGAGTATAGGTATATTCATATATGTACGTTGTACCTTGTTCATATATATTTTACATGTTTATACAATGTATACCATTGATTGTAGATAATATTATTAAATCAATAAAGCAAATATTGTATACTATTATTTTCAGCGTTTGTAAGATATTATGTATCTTACATTCATAAAAATAAATAAGTCTTATCAAAAATACTTTTTAAAAATCAATTATTATAAATAATTGTATTTGCTCAAAAAAGCATTTGAATGCAAGTATTATTTTTATTTAATAGCTCTAACTTGTTTACAAGAAAATATTATTATTTATAATTCCGTATAAAATTATTGATATTTTATTGTTTAACTTTATTCTTTTATTTGATCAAATTAAAAATTATTCAGTTTAAAATTTGAGTACCTGCAAAAATGTATAATGCCATGTAATGGTTAAAACAGTTTTAGGGAAATAATCATCAGAACGGTGGACAGGATCTCTATAGGTTTTTATAAGACGACCATTACGTAGGGTGCGCATGGATGGAATGTAAGAATTCCGGTGATATTAGTATATTAGTATTATATTAATACTATCTAAGTAATATAATATTACTGCAATATAGTATTATTATAATATGTTAATATGATAAATATGATAAAACGTAAATTGGTTATTGGTAATCGTCGACGCGATCACGCGGGTTTATATTGACAGCGTAGAGTTTATTGGTCCGGATCAAAAGACAGCCGGTAAAATATGGAGGATTTGTGTGATAAGTTAGTGCGGTGGTTGTGGTGGTTACTATGGTTATTGCCATAGTCGTTGCGTAACAAAGAATCATAATATTATAACATCATAGTTTTTTTTTTTTCGGTCAGTGATTTCCGTAAACATCTGCATACAGGGTTGTAGTGGATGAATACACCATATAAGTAGGTACACATTATATACTCGAATGCATGCTGCATAAATGGCTTATATGAACGAGATACTCTAAAATGCTATAATAATGTGTCCAGGCATATACAAAGTAATTATAATGTTAACGATCGAAACATAAGATTAGAATATAATAGTAGACACGCATAGGTTAAACTTAAAACATCAGAACGATTCAAACACATCGGGTAGGCCACTCGTCGAAAATTGTGGGCACCTATCTATTATAAATGCGCGTTTTGGATAATAATATATCTCTTATACGCACGAGTTATAAACGTCGCAACAACGTTTCACTCGCGTGACTTAAAAATAGTTTGGTTCGGTCGTGATCAAATATGAGATTTTCTCACTTGTCGACCCTTATTTGCATTTTGCACATTTACACTAATAGTCGCGTCAAGCTTTTATTGCAGGCCACTAGCCCTGGCACATATATCGATGATCATGCACGGTACACTTACTGGAAGCCGGTCGATCGGTAGCCAGCAGATCATAATAGCTAATTATCATCATCATTAGGCGTTATTAAACACGTACGTAAAATAATAGAAAATAATGGGCTTTTTTGTCTTGTGACCGGTTATAACACTACGGAGGCTAATTAAAAGATAACCGGTGTCAAGGCTTTGACGGCGACGGTAATAATAATAGAATAATAATTCTCTATAACAATGGTAGTATTATGTACCCGTCGTACGATCGAAAAACAACAGCTGGTCTCGAGTCTCGACGCATGCTGCAGCAGCCTCTGTCGCTCTCTGTGGCGTGGACCCCAAAGAGATTTCTCGCGGCACTTTCATTATAATATTATAATTTAAATGATCCCGTATAGCGTGTTCTGATTGTTGTACCTTCGCGCGCGTGTCAACGCAGATTATGGTAGTAAAAAAGAGATTTTTAATTTTTTTGTTAACACGATTTGTACGGATTTCGTATACTTTTTTGTTTTTGTTTTTTTTTTATTATTAAAATATGACTGCTATTGTAAAAATTAGTATATTTTTGAATAGGGCACATACGTAAGTCAAAACAACGTATTTAATTACATCTCTGCGGAATACAGAAAACCTAATTTAAAAGTCCTTGATATATTTTTTCTTTATGTTATTAAAAAGATATTTATTTTAACTTTGCCATTCGAGATGTCTTTGTAGTCACTTATTGATTCTTTAGGTCTATATACCAAGTCATTATTAATTGAATTATATTTTTAAAATTCTCAACATTATTGATATTATAATAGGTAGATAATATAAAATTTAGTTAGGTCAATATTAATCACGCATAGAAAATTATAAAATAATTAATTCAATATTCGTTGTTTAAACTAAATCAAATACCATATCATTATACATCGAACATTTACATTTTTATATTTATATTTTATAATATAAGGTTTATGTCGTATCCATTTAATGATCTGATGCATTTCATTATTTAAGATAAAGAACTTGTTCCTTAATTGAATAATATAAAAATCAGAATATAAGTTCAAGATACGTAAAAAGAAAATCGATAAGTCCAAATAATTCGGAGGAAATATATTATGCGTTGCATTCATTAAGTGCAATTGTTTTTTACGTGAAGTGAGTATCCTCTTCGTGTGAAAAGTTTATTTTAAACATAATAATACAATTTTTGCAACAAATAAAAATTTATAAATTTTATAAAATATGAAATTGTTTGTTCACAATATGGATACAATATTACTTGATTTTTGTTGAGATGCATGTTTTTACGGACAGTGAAAACCTAATTATTATTATATTAAATTACCTACAAGAAATGCATATTTATTAATATATGATTATTTTATCGTTTTATTCATTTAAATATTGTAATATACTTGTAGATTTATGAAATGTGAATATTACGTCATTTATATTTTTAAATTAAAACGCGGAACAAGTCGAATAAGTTCATATATATAAAAAATATTAATCTTAATAGAACGATTATAACTTTGTTTGAAACATGCATATATCTACTTTTGTTGTACATATTTTCGTAAATGAAAATTAATTAGCTATTTATTATAATCTTTAGTTTAACTTAGTTATCTATATATTTTTTTTATTTGATCAAATATTACATTTATATTAATACTAGTTTAAAGCGGTTTTATATAAGCCACTTAAATTATAAATTATTTACACGACCAATTAACACGGTAAAAAAATGTATATTGTTTATAATGATAGGTATCTTATTTTATGACGAATAAATATATATTGGTGTATATAAACGATGTTCCTTTAAGCGTTCAATTTAAAAACGCCGCACGTTCCTGCGTGGTACAAAATGTGGTATTTTATCCACACCGGTACGATTCCTTTGTTCTCCGTTCGTCTATATCTATTGTCACGATCGAACCTAGAAAAGTTACAGTTGAGTCTTGAAACTGGTTTCAAAACTTAAAATACCGAATAAAAAAAAAAGAAAAAGACAAAACTAGTTTTCTTGTTCTTGAAAAGCCATAAAGTCGGAATAGAGTTCTATTCAACAACAACGTATAACAGTCACGAATTTGTTTCTTCCGCTGCAGTATATATGTATACCGAAACGCCTGCGCGAACATTAACAATGATTTTTTTTTTAAATTTTAATAGACTCGAACGATTAATACTGTAGTTATACGAAACGAACCGATGAAAACCAAAAACGAGCACGTCCTAGCGTCCTGAAAAATGTAACGATTTGTATACTCATATATTAGTTATACATCATATATTGATTTATTATTATTAGCTTAAGAATAATGAGTGGACCATTATAATTTTATACAATTAAACGTGTAGGAGACATAGTGGTTGGGTTATGATTAAAGTTTGTTTCTTGTAAATATACGTTGTATAGGTAATGAAGTAGCATTTTACATATTTTATAAATTAGATACTGTGCCATAAAGAAAAACATATATTTCTGTAAATTAGCGTGGAATGAAGAAGCTTTGGTGGACAAAAAAAGCTGCAGAAAAAATGATACAGGCTAGTAATAAGAAATTAGAAATAATTGAATTTGAACTTTATGTTTTAGTCAATATTTAAGAAGTAGATCCTGGACCAATAGACACTCAAAATATAATTGGCAAAGTTGTAGACAAAAAAAAAAAAAAAAGAAATGTTTACCAAATTGGTACATGGATTGAAGTTATAAATACGTGGTTAGGCAGAAATGACCTCAAACAAAGAATTCCTTGACCAAGTACCAAATTAAATAATGACATTAAGAGAACAGCTAAATGACATACAAATAGGTACACGCGTTTGCCGGAATAATAGTATATTGTGTGGCTCGAAGTGCCACAAAAAACAACGTGTAACAATACAAAACCTATACATAAATTTATATTTTTTTTTAGTTGGTTATTTAGTAAAATGAATAATATGCTTCCGCTTTTAAGTATGCACAATTAAAATAAAAAATATTCAATAATGTTCTTCAAAAATAAATAAATAATATAAACCTACATTTTTAATTAGTAATACAATAAATTTAGATATTTCACTAAATAAATACGTAATACTTATACAGTTCAGATATTATAATTATTCTGTTGTTTTTTAATTTTATTTTTTAAAAAAAATATTACCTATTGCGTTATAATAAATAATTGTGTTTTGTACAAGTAATAAAGTACAATAAAATATCGTATAATAATCATAAAATGTTTATAATTATACAATTTTAAATAATAAGTAGTTTTTAAAAGGCTTAACCATGGCTGTTGTGAATGCAAAAAGCCTGAAAAATAGTTGACCGTTTAAAAAAATACCAAATAGTTTCTAAAAGGTCTAACTGCTGTTAATCTGTCTTCAATATGCCTGAAAAACAGTTAGCTATTTGCAGAAAAAAAAAAAAAATTACAAACGAGTTACTTCATTGCAAACGGCATAGATTTTTTTTCTTGCAAATAGACTAATAATTTTCCATATGGTCTACAACATAGACACAAATAAGTACTCCTTTTTGAGTTAAAAATAAATTTCGATTGTAAATAAAATACAATACAAATATTAATATATATGTTGAAGCTAGAGGCATATATACAACGCAAGTGTAAGTTGGTAATAGGTAACCTATATGAGATATGAATTATTAATAATCAAGTGACATAATTCTTGTCAGATATATTTGCATTGTGAATATTTTAACTACAGTTTATCTTTGATAAATATTGACAAAATATTTTACTGCACTTATTAAAAATTGACATAATATAAATTTTCCTATTTTTTTTTAACGCGAGACCTGGGGGTTTGAGCTCTGTTCGTCTCCTTAAGGTTGGTCTTACATAAACCTTTCGTTCGTTTTATTTTACGATAGTTTAAAAGTTTAAATTTGTTATATTAGATACAGCGACATGCAATGTTATATAAGTTAAATTATCGGTTATTCATTCCATGAACTTTAGTTTACCTTCACTAGATAATTTTGAGATGAGTAGATTGATTTTACTAATTTGAATTTTTACTAAAATGTAACTTTGTAAACTTTACTCACGAGTCACAATGCTCTAAAAAATATATTTTATTACAAAATATAAATATTTATTATGTACGTTTTAACTAACGTTTTCGTTTGGGTTTTGCATTTTTTTGAACTTCAAAAAGAAAAATGTCTACACATATCCGTCTTCTGAGTTGACAATATTGGCACGGCGAAAAAAAAACTATAAACTTTTAAACTACCAGAACTGTAGAACCCAGTTGCTTTATTTTAAAAAAGAACTTTTAACCGTACAAAGTCATTTTTTTGTAATCAATTCAAAAAAGTAACTTTTGATTTGACTAAAAGTCAGTATTTTATTTTTTTTTTTCGACCCAGTCGAATGACACGCAACTCGGCCGGCACGAGTGTTTTGGACACGGGATTATTCGAAAAACCATGCGTACGAAATCGAACGCTTTTGAAAACTTTTAGACCTCCGCTCTCAGACCCGTGCTGTGTGTTTGTCTATAGGTAATAGGTACGCCCGTGTATTCAACTTTCTGGGCGTGATTAATAGTAGTGCCCGTGTAAACATATATACACGAAAGTTTTGGATTGACCACCGCGAGGACGAGACGTCAGTCGATTGGCCGCGGCGGCGACCGGTTTCGTCGTTGTTATACTTGCTGCAGCTCGCCATCGCCGATCAGCAGGCGATATAGCTGCCGACTATTTACGAAGACGACTACTCCGACGACCGCAGTCTCGTATTATATATACTTGGGTTTATACTTATACCTATATATATATATATATATATAACATGTATAGGTATAGGAGGTACTGTACCGTAGCAACTAAAGGCACACGCGTCTCGGTTGTCGTGACTAGGCGCGTTCGGCCTCCGGACGATCGATCAATCATCTATCCCCGCCGAGTCATCGTTGCCCGTCGCTCGTACACACAGCCTATAGGAAGACTAATTCGTCGTGTATCCTGCGAGATACAAAATATATTTCATGTATAAACCTGCATTTGTATTTCACAATACGTGGCACAAAAATATATGGCCCATAATATTATGCAGTTGGTAAGTTGCAGGTGGTGGCGTGCGAAATGCGAATATTGTGGTATCTTGTTTTATAAACGTTTAGCCGTTTAGCGGGTCGTTTTTGATTTTGTTGTCGTTCAATAATATATTGTTATTAAATTACAATGGTGGTAGGTATATTGTGTGATATGTATTGGCATGTGCACAATGCTTATTGCACGGCGTTTTCGTCTTATCTAAAATGCAGTGCTTTCTATACTTGTAGCCTTATATGTAAGAACACTATTATAGTGATGCGAGTGAAAAAATTCATTTATTTTTAAATTTTGGAGGCATGGCAATCCGGATTGTCCGGATTGTTCGATTTTTAAATCGATATCTTATATTGTGGTTTCTCTATAATTTCTAAAGTAGAATATATAACATCAGACTTTTGCTATATAAGTATATAATATGACATATATAAAATATATTATTAAGGTAAATTGATACTTTTTATTGATTATGCTTATTGTATATTGTTTTTATATTTGTTGCATATTTTTACATTTTAATTAAAGGTAATTGGAAAAATCGACGAGATCCAGAAAATCTGGTTTACTCGTGTCATACTTGCATGCGAGATCTGATGGCATCCTTTGGAAACACTTCCATTGACCGCAATGCCTAATAATATATCATATTATATGAAAATTTGCAAGTACAAACAATGTGCATCAGTCGACGAGGTGCAATAACGACAATCATGAAAACCGACACTACTGGAAATACAATTAATATTTAAGTTCCGGGATTGTTAAAGTTCTATGAAATCGTTATAATCAAGAAAAAAAAAATAAAAATCACAAATTTCTATACAAATAGTTTTTGGAATTGAACGAAATGATGAACGCCACCGGAGCATTCTTATAATAATATTCTATACATATTATATTTTTGTCGTAGTTTACGATATAACGATCGAACTAGATATGGAATTCGTTTTAGTTATATACAGAGAGATTTAAAACATGCTCACCCATTTTTTTCTATAATAATGCAGTTATTCAAAATCTAATTTTTGGAATTTTTAAATATACTAAAAAATCTTATTTACTAAATAATTTACCATACAAAGGAGGGTCTCATTTGAAAAACAGAAGTTTGTATCGCCACAGGACACTCCTTATGTATTACAAAAAGTTTCAAGAATTTTAAAATCTAGTTTTTAATTATATTTAACAATTCCAAAAATCAGTGTTTGAATAAATTCACTTTAAAAGAAAAAATTGAAGAAAAGCATGTTAGGTGAATCACCCTGTATATAATTTATGTAATGTATATTTAACACGGCTAACTCATTGTTCACAACTCGTATTGTAGTTTTCGTCTATATATATTCTATACGCATCAAACTTGACATCGCGTGTAATGTTACCCATCGTGGAAAAAGACTATAGAGATTGTTTTTGATAGGAAACCCGTATAAACTTAACTAATATTCGTTACATATATGCACTGTTTGGTCAGAATAAAAAATGTGACCGAGAAATAAACAAACGCGTATCCTTGTGACATAGAAGTACGGATCGCGGTCGTAGGTCGCGTACAGTAATATTAAATTACCGTCGAACGACTTTGAAAATATTGTATGTTAGTTGGTACATTATAAAAACAGTATAGTAATTTACATAATATCATCTACAAATTGAATCACGAGTTTAATCATGAAATCGGTGTTCTGTTCATCCATAAATTACTATACATATATTAAACACATAATATGTGTGTACAGTGGATTCATAAAATTTAAAGGTTGCCTAATACGTTTTAATATCGGTCTGTGTATTTTTTCTACGTAGGTATGTGTGTTCTATGTATGTCGTGTGCCTACATTCAGATTTTAATAAAAATTCACAACCGTTTGTTTAGCTTTCAAACGCGTTCGTGTGCTGGAACATAGGTGGTTCAGTAGTTGTGTGTATGTGTAGGTACCTACTCTATACAACACGCAAAGCTCAGGTGACGTGCCTCCTATATTTTATTCTAAATGCTAGACGGAATAAAGATTTTGTTCGTCTCCTACGACGTACCGTTACGTGCATGCGAGTAAGCGATACTGAAACGGTCGGTCCGTAGTTTTTCGTACAATATTATTTTGATGACACACGATACAAATTATTTGTATTTAAAAATCTATCAATGTACGACAGTTAAGTTATTGTCATCGTTATTAATGATTTCAATTATAAAACCACATAGAATCACTGCAAATTGAGGTCGCACTACGAAGTCATATATTATATAATAATTTAATTCTCCTCAGCACGCGTATAAATACATTATATGCTTAATGAACTTCATTTCTTTTGTTTAAATGAGCGATTGACGTTAATTGCGATATGATTATTTACACTAGTTTGATTTCATGTACAGTGTGCACCCTACTTTTATATCCTATTGTACTTATTCAAATTGACCTTGACTGATTTTCCTTTTTGTACTGTTATTACACTGTTTTGAGTAAATATAATATCGTCACGTTCCTATATCATATCCAGATACTCGATTGCTCTTCATTATCCTTCAAACTTCAACCTCTCTTTAATCTTCTCAATTTCCATTTCCCACTAAAAGATTCCTTACAACTAGTAATTTAAATTATACTCACGATTAGATTTAGTTAATTGTACAATCATATTTTTGGTCAACCATAGTACAATTTAATTATTTGATTTGTAAAATATTTATTAATTTTTTTTTTTAATTGTTACTTAACATTTTAGATTTTGAGCATATATAGTGGTTGTAATGACGTGAAAACCTTTGTCATCTTTAATGTATTATATTTGCAATTTAATTCTAATGTAGAAAAATCTGTCTGAAAATGTATGTTGGCGATTCTAAAAGAACAGTGGAGTATTTATTGTGGAAGAGAGTTAATATTACCTCGAATGGTGTCAAAACATCAATAATAAGACGTGTAACAATGTTCTCCCCCAAAAAATAAACTTGTGTAATATGTTCTATATGACATTTTTAAATTACGTTATTATCCTGATACAAGTGATACAACAACTTGAAATTATCATTCGATTAAGCTTTATTATGTGTCTTTTATTTTTTTAGAGAAGGACAACAACGGGATTCGATTTGTTTTTATAATTTTGAAAGCTATAAATAGACATCTGATTTTATTTCCTACGAATAGAATACCTATCCTTTACGAGAAGATACATGTGCAGAGTGATGTTAGTCGCTAGCGAGAACGGAGCAATATTGGCCAGAGATTCAACGTTAAACCTTTCACTGTGGACATGATTTAACCGATGACATCGACACCATCATTGCTTCATTGCTTGGGTATAAGTGTACCATACAGCACTATCTCAATTTCATACTTATGTAACTTAAAAAAAAAAAACAATTTAGGAAAGCCCACTCTACATGCATGCTAAATTCCTGGTTTCTAAATGTATTTTAAATAACAAATTATAATTTCATCATATACAACTTTAAAAGATAATAATGACGATAATAATAATAATGTTCTAAAAAATATTTATCTGCTTGTTGCACAAATCAACAAATTTAATTAACTACCAACAACAACTACGGATTCCATCAATAAATTTAAATAAGGCGCAACAAGGATATACATAAAGTTATCTGAGCTTAAGTATTTAGAAAATACCTAAAACTAGCGATGAAAAACGTACTTATCAGTTATCGAACATATCAAGTTTTTGGTACGTCTTATGAGCCTTAAAATATGCAAAATTGGCAATGTTATCGTTTATCAAATTTTTCACTAATAATATAAAATTTTTATAAAATTAATAACTGTCGTATTTCAACTTCAAGGTTAATTGTAATATGGTGAATTTCACAAAATTGTAAAATAATAAAAAATTAGGCATTATATACGCGTTACCATAAAATGTAGAAAATGTAGAACTTAAAAACTGTACAATGTACATATTGTAATTTATATACCATATAATGACCTAAATTATATATATATATATATAATCAAGAATATGGTATTGACAATGCTAGTCTCAGTATTATAAGAGTGTGAAAAAATAGTTGATTTAAAATTTCTTATTTCTATAACTTTAAACTTAATTAGGAACTTTAAAGATGTTTTAACCAAGTATAAAATATAACGTAAACTTAAAAAGCTGTTTTAAACTCAACAAATTCTATATTAAAACGAATAATATTTTTTTCTATGTTAAAATAAAATGTTATTTATGTAGTTTCTGTAATAGTTATTCTTTAGTTTGATTACGATAAAAATATTTTCAATAATAAATGGTTTTCTTAAATTTCCTGAGTTGAATAAACCTAATTATTATTATCGGGGAAAAAAAACTTTTAGCTGATAACTATTGCATATTATTATACAACTTTTTTTTTCTACTGATATTGGAAATTTATTATTTTTAAGTCTAACTGATAAAAATAAATTAAACCGTAACGAAAATCTATTAGGTAGCATACGTAGTGAGAAAAAAAAACTATTCACACAAATACCAAAGCACGTAAACGGCAATGATTTACATACGGCTATTGTAGTGTTTATTAATTCAGTTCGTATATATATATATATATAAATAGGTAGGTATTAAATAAATATTGCAACCGAGAACCATCGTGAGTTAATTTTCGCTAATTCGACATTCGTCAACATGACACTCGATGATTACGATAGCTTGATTTTTCATCCAAATTATTTTGGCACTTGTGTATATGTACCTACCTATAATAATTCGAGGAGCAATTAGTTTGCATTGTTGTACACTGATTTCACCATTGACCAATACAACAAGTATTACATGGCTTAATATATGTAAATTTTAATATTTTATAAAACAAGGTGTCTTTAGACCCCTTCGATGACCATTCGACCATTCGATGGGTTTCGATTGAAGTTTTTGAAAACCGGCCGTCAGAAGTTCGTGAGAAACCGTTGAAATTTCGTTGAACTTTAAGGCGACGACTTGTAAACACCGAGGGACGGCGTAAATGTTAAAATATTGTGAACTTGAAAGCAGGGTTTTTTCTGTACAATAAAATGTCAACATTTGAGCATTAAAATCGTTAAAAACAATAAGTACCTACCTCCTATAGTTATATAAAATATAATAGTGTCTAAAATAATATTTATTAATATAAACACGCTGTAAGGCGCAAATGTCATTTATCGGAACAGTTTTATACACAGGCATTATTTTTAGTCACTACATATTATACTCGACGGCTGGTCAATTAATATATTACATATTTTCACGTTTGTTTTATCAGTACAGTTGTGTTATATTATGTTTGCAGTCTCAGAAATGTTAGCACTTATAATGAAAAGGGATAAGCATTTTAACCGTACAAACGTGTCGCTCTCTGAATAAATCTATAAAATTGAAAATAAAATATTGATTTTATAATTTTAAAAACACTGCAGCTGTTCGATTTTGCTGGAACACGAACTATTGTAGTAAATATCGGGTCCGTATATTGTATAATAACGCATCCATTATAACTTGAATAATGGCATTCTGTACGAATTTATTCCACTAATAATCAGTCATCTGCACACCACACCCGGTGTCGTCGACGTCACCGGATTTAGACAATTTGTTTTTTCGTTCCCGAGAGGATTGCATCTTTTTCAAAAAGATAAGCGTTGTTTTGACAAATGGACTTTTTTTGTAAGTAGGCGGAGTGTGCACCCACTGCGCAATAATTTGTTCTAGTCACGTCACTAGTTAATTTTGCCAAGCACGGAGTAGATATTGTAAATTTTTCGAATACAAGTTTTTAAAGATAACATAAAAGACATATAATACAAGTTAGGTTACCTTCCTAGTCAACGGTGTGTACACAAAGTTTATGATTTATATTCAATATATATATATATATATATATATCAATTTATATGCATAAATAATTATTAAATATCCACGCCGATGTTATAAAACTGAAGAGTTTGTACGTTTGAACGCAATTATCTCAGAAAAAACTGGACCGATTTAAATAAAAGTTATATCAAAGAATTTTTATAGGTTTCTATAGGCTAGCTCACACATGAATTTTGTTTTGGCTTACGATAATCGAATTATTTTTTTGTTTACATATAAACGGTTATTATTGGCTACAGAAATAAAATTTAAAAAAAATTGGTTAGACTAGCCATGTGTTGTTGTTGGATTTTTTTGAAATAAAAGAAAAACAAGTGTGAGCCAGTATAGTACTTACGGGGATTTTCTTTTTATGTGTAAGCATCTAAATGTTGTTGGTACGGAATAAATGGTGTTTAAAATAATGAAGTGATTGTTATGAAGTGTTTAAAGTGTTCGTATTGATGTAACTAAATAGTAGCTGGAAACTGGTATAACACATACAACGAGTAGGATTGAATTATACTGTCTGTTACTCGAAAATATACTATATGGTAACATTGTAGTATACCGGTTACTAACCACTAGATTCAGCCAATCACAGTGCAGAATTTATTTTTCAGGAAATCACGGTTCGCGGTACAGTGTGAAGTCGTCTTAAATCCGCGATATCAGAACACAGATCATATTGCTAATAAAATCCACCACGGTTTTGGTTATTGGAACTAAACAGACCAAACATCGGATCATAGAATTTACTATAGGTTAAGTTTCTATAATATAATTAATATATATTTATGTATAAAACAAAGTCGGGCTAGTTGTGCACCATTTATAACTCAAAAACGGCTGGACTGATTTTGATGATTTTTGATTTGTTGGATTCGTATCTACCCCGAATAGAAT